>JASANF010013846.1:0-59648 GCA_030248245.1 Trissonchulus sp. WLG1_4
ATATATATATATATATATATATATATATATATATGTGTGTGTGTGTGTGTGTGTGTGTGTGTGTAAAATGTAAAAGGAGCCCAAGATAAAAACGTAAGTGGGGCCGGAAAACCAGAGATGGGATTATAGGCGCAACCGGCCCCGAAAAAAGTGGTACTGCCACTAACTGCAACTTTTTTTCTGCCATGCCTTTTTGCCTTACATTCCTGGGCGTAAAAATGTTAAAAAACACCCTGGTGCCAGGGTAATAAACCTAAACGCAACTTTATAAAACAGAAGAATGGAAGTGCGCCCTTTTATTGTATGGTATCAATTTTTGTTTAGTTCCGCTTCAGTTTTTAAGAAATAATTATTCATTTCCTTAACATAATTAAACAGTCTTGTGACAAAAAACAAAATTCACATCCGGAGTGGAATCAAACCGCTACCCTTCCGTTCTACAGTCCATGGCTCTGCCAGCTGAGCTAACTGGACTGACAGCAACATAGTATTGCCAACGCCTATCCAAATCACGACAGCTAGCAATGTGTGCAGTGTGCCAGTTAAAAATTACCGCTAAGACTGAGATGTCTAAGCTTCAATAGTGATTTGTGGCTGCAGTAGTACAGCCCTTGCTTCACAGCATTTATAGTTTGCTAACGAAGTTTTGTTATTCAGTGCGGCTTAAAAACGCAATTTATTTACAAATCTTTATGGCCTCAAGCTCAACGTGTAGTGGTTAACAATATCAACTCCCGATCCAGTGTTACCCGAGTTCAAATCTCGGTGAGGCTTACATTTTTTAATAATCAGTTGTGCTATTTGAAATGTTTTATCAATTTGTAATTTTAAAATTTTTGTAGTTTATCAGTAAAGCTTTGGAGTCACTCAGCATTAAATGTGTGCCGTTATTGGAATCGAATAATTAGTTTATTGGAGGAACAAAGCTATTTTTAGGGGCAACTTGTTTTAGATGATACTACCTAATGACTGTAAGCTAAAGAAACCTTGAGAAGAAATCGGTGATCCACTTTGTCTATACGAGGTGAAGTATGGCCCGACTTGGTGGGTTGCAAAAATTGCAGCCCCGAAGTTCAGTCAGATACAAATATTTGAGATCAAAATCATCAACGTTTCAACAGTTGTCATTTTCGATGCGCAAAATGTGCTCAAATTACTAATTAAGGGACATTAAAATCTCACTTTTGAAACTTCACCGCCAATATTGGTACCCAGGTGTGTATAAATTACACTGCGCTGGCAGGTAGGTCGAATCTACCTATGGCTCAAGCGAAAACCGGCTGATTGTTTCGCAATATGAAATTGCAACACAAAAATACTTTTAGAAATCGAACTCTTGTCAACCGATCCAAAAGCAGCAGCGCTACACGCTCGGCTACCTGGGCTCCAAAGTCTTTTGATCAATGAGATCATTTGTACATAATTGTAGTTTATAGGTAAAACGTAACCGTGTCACTGTGCTTATACATATGTTAGTTTGTTGAAATTTTATTATGATTGATAATTCACTTATTATTCCGCCTAGAGGCGAATTATTTGGAATGATAATTTAGCACCAAGAGTACATCCACCGTGCTGTGAGCCTCTTTAGGGCCTATGTTTATCATAGGCCTAATATAGGGTAGTATTTTTTCCTGCCATTGGGGGCCTAACTATTCCGAAAATGGTTAGACCTGAAACAATTTTCTGGTAAAAAGTTATGTGTTTATGCAATTTAAGTTAATGGTAAATTACATTTTATTGATCCTTTAATTTTATTTTATATTGTTAATTTTTCATTCCAGACTTCCCACCCCCCCCCCCTAGTGTCTGGCAGCTGATAGACAACTCACAAGTTGACTGTCCAATCCTGATTAATATGCAAATTAGTCTGAATGGTTAGCCAGTCACTGCTCAAACTCTATTATGTACATCGTGATGTGGCCAATCAAAAATTGTAGGGCGGGCCTGTTGATGTAATATATGCAAATTAGGTAGATATTACTTTAGGCTAGTCAATAAATCAGTTTGTGACAAGAGTTGTGCTGGCAAGTCCGGCAATGGCAAAATAGTGGAAATCAGGGAGATGGAACAGCAGCAGCTTACGGCTTATGGGGATCACAGTTTGGGCCCATCCCTCATGCAATGTCATATCCTATTTAAAATGGCCTTCTCAGGGCAAACTGGGATTGTCCCTACTGGGATTCCCTGATGGATTAATACCTACTTTTACGCGGCCCCCTCAGGGGCCGCGTATATATTATATTCAGAATCTCAAATTTCTATGTAATTTCTGGTAGGTCGATTTTCCTACGTTAAATTATACTGGTTGGGGAGGTAGGTCACTGTCACTGTGCAAATGCAATTTCGCGAGACAGAAAGAAGGACTCCGCGAAATCAAAACAGTGGGCCGGGGTGATTTGAACCACCGACCTTCTGATTTGTATCAGATGCTCAGTATACAAGAGAATCTACTATCCGAGCCAACCGGGCATAAGAGGATCGATTCTAAAAGTATTGTTATTGCAGAAATCCAAAATGACTCCTACGTAAAGATTTTGTAATTATTGTTATTGCTGTATAATAATAATAGAGTTTTCACGTTTCTGATTGCAAAATGCGATGAAATATTGCTTTAACTACAGTTAATAGGCTGGTAATTTTTTACACTAACTGATGTTACCATGTTATGCGTAACTTGTAATGATGAACAGTGCGGCTCAGTAGTCTAATGGATTGATTCTCGCTCAGGGTGCGGGTTCCGGGTTCGATCTACGGACGAGCACGCGTTTTATATTTTTTGCAAAAATCAAACTCTTACCTCTGCTTGCAGTAGTATTAATAATTGAAAAATAAAGTTACTAAAATTGTTTTACTCACAACTCAGCCGTCAATCTTTTAACGGCGGTAAAATAAACTTCCTTTTGTTAAAAAAAATTACGGCAGGCGCTCAATTTTTAATGTAAAATATTGACGCTCCGGCATTATAAAAAAGTAATTTAACGTGCACTTTTGTTGACGAGCATAATTATTTGTCACATGAGGACTAATAGTATTATTTTACCGTTCCGGTAAAATACAGCGCGGCGCACAGTATAGTATTTTTAACCCTTGCTGCATATTTATTTAACCCTTTTAAAATTTCGACATTTCACTAAGCCCAGTCTGTCTGTGGCTGCATTTTGAATTTTAATTTTTCACCACAGATGGAGCCTGCGTCACGAGGAGAGCTTTGTAGCAGGACTGCCACGCCTAGCCACTTTACCACCGCTTCGCTTCATTCGGATACCTAAGGCATCCTCGTTAAGTGAGAGATTCTGTCAAACAAAACGCCGACAGGTTTCACTAGTGCTATTTAGCTTCCGATGTGACAATATGCGGGAAAGGGTTAAAACCAGTGAAAAGATGGGCCTAGAGCGACAACATAATCAAGAAAAAAGTTTACGTTTTAAACGGTCGTTTTCAAATAAAAAAGTATTTGCCCGACCCTATTTCATCATCCGTTGCGTGGGACGAGTTCGGTCCTTCGACGAGCCTAGCTGGGCCTCATGTATATATGCTTTAGTCACTGATTTTTTTACACGAACTGACCTGCACCAGTTGCAGATTAGAAAATAAAAATTGATGAAACCTAAACCTGACCTGATCCCACCCGATGTCGCGACGGAACTGCGAATACTCTTTATAAATTTACAATTACAAAACTGATCACATAAAGCTAGTCTCGTACAGTAACATTTTTTCTCTGATGTTTTTATACTGATCGATTACTGTAATTAAAGCCAATTGTTCCAAGTCTTTTTTTCTACATTTCTGGCACAGTTTCAGTGTCAGTTTTGGTGTCAGGAGTGGTCCAGATGTCAGAAGTATCAGCTTCCCTAAAGTCTCTTTATGGTTCGGTGCAGCGGGCGGCGAGGTGTTTGGATCGGTCGCGCAGACAGGTCGAAGGTCAACTGAAAGATTGCGAAGCATTCGAAGCATTCGATGATCAAAGCAAGAGAAAGATCAATGGTCTTAAAGCCAGCTTACAAACTTTACGTGAGAGTCGACAAGATTTCAACGAACTCTTCACCCAGTTCGAGCAAGTAGCGGCTGAACAAGACGAAACCGGGTTTAAAGACGATCAAGATAAGTGGGAGGACTTAGAATTTACGAGCCATAGCTTGATCAATCAGGTCAGTCAGTTGATTGAGCAACTATCTGAAGCGCCTAAAGTGTCAGTCACACCGTCAGCAAATAGTCAAAACTTTTCCCAAGATCTTGGTGACAATTTTTCGCGGTTGTTGACTTTGCTTGAAGCTCAACAGGCGAATGGGGGTTTGGCTAATAGGGGGCTCCAAGTCGGTTTACCGGCTACCAGGTTGCCTAAATTAGAACTTCCGAAATTTGGGGGAGATCAACTTAAATGGAAACAATTTTGGGATAGATTTGAGGTCTCCATTGATAAAAATGACAAACTGGCCCCAGTAGACAAGCTGAATTACTTGATTGCACAATTAGAAGATGAGGCTCAAATGACTGTCAGTTCGTTAAGTATTACAAATGAGAGTTATCCTGTAGCGGTGCAGATGCTGAAGGCTAAGTATGGTGATCAAAGAATGACAGTTGCTCTTTTGTATAAGAAACTGAATGAAATGATGCCGATTGGCAGTGATATGCTCAGCCTTAAGCGATTCATGGCGGAAATTGACTGTATGTTAGGCAGCTTGTCGGCTTTAGGGCAAAAAATTGACGACGACAATTTTGTTACTATAATTTTATCAAAGCTTCCGCATAATGTTTTGGTTCAGCTTGAAATGTCTAAAAAGGTTTTAGACCCCTGGACAGTCGAGCTGGTGCGTAAAAAGCTTTCAGATTACCTAACCAGGATTGAACGTGCCACGAAAGTTTCATCAGCTGCGGTTAAAGGTCAAAAGGTTTGTTTCGATTTTACAGCAGATTCGCTAGTTGCCGGCGAATACTCTGCGCATCCAAAGGAAGAAGCCCCATCAGGTCGCAGTTGGAACAAGTCTTGGCAAAATAACTGGGAAGGCAAACGTAAGTATGATATAGGTTCGGGTGATTTCAAAGGTCGCAAGAGCTCATCGCAAAATCATAACCGTGGAGATTTTAGCAACGGACCAAAAAAAGCCTGCGTGTTTTGCAGTGGATCTCATTGGTCCGACGAATGCAAACGGTACATGACTGCAGACCAGCGGTATGCAAAGCTGAAAAATCGGTGTACCAACTGTCTGCGCGAAGGACATAAACGCAAGGACTGTCAGTCCCAGAAACCATGTTTTTATTGTAAAAGAATCAATAGTCACCATTCATCTCTTTGCTTTGAAAAATTCGGTTACAAAAAGCAAGAAGGAGCCCGTGTAGCTAGTGAAACCCAGAAGCATGATGAACCTAACGCTAGCTACCAAGAAAATGAGTCGGCTCTGCTTGCCTCTCACAAAGAAGCCACTCTACAGACGGCCTTGGTTCATGTGGGATCGTTGCAGTCAGCTGATTGCAAGTTTTTGCAAACTCGTGTTTTGTTTGACCCTGGAGCTAACAGGTCGTACTGTTCAGAAACGTTAGCTAAGCGGTTGGGTCTAAAATTGTTTGCTGGTCCTTTACTCATGGTTAATCGCTTCGCGTCTAAGCAGCTAATGAAAATGAAGACAAAAGTCGCAAAGGTGTGGATTCGAAAACTTGACGGTTCTGAAGTCCAAATTGATGTTTGTGTGATACCAGAAGTGTCTGGCAACATAATGAGGGCTCCGATACAGAGTCGAAAATTGCAGCACATGAGCAGTAAAGTGATATTTGCAGATACACTGGTCAACGTGCGTACCTCAGAGCAAATCGAGTTGCTGATTGGAAATGACTATTACTTGGATTTCATAACCGGTGAAAAAATTGAAGTCGATAAAGGATTATACTTACTCGGGTCAGAGTTTGGTTTCATTTTAACAGGACGGTTCCCTTCACGACGTATTGACAGCCAAGTAGTCACAATGTGCGGTTTCACTCACACCAACTTAGCAGGTCTCGATGATATTTTAGCTCTACCCAAGGTCGATTCAGCTATGTTGAAGAAACCGGAAATGACAGATTTTTGGTCACTGGAAACCATTGGAATCGATGACAGCCCCAATATAACGGAAGACGCTAAAGCATCGCAGGATTTTCAAGAAAACTTGACGTTTGAAAACGGCAGATATTCGGTATCTCTGCCATGGAACGAAAAGGTCGATGGTCTTCAGGTCGATTATAAGCTTTCAGTTGGTCGGCTCAACTCGCTGGTTAGGCGATTAAACGAAAATGAAGATCTGAGCCAAAAATACGATGATATTATACAAGACCAGATACAAAAAGGTGTGATCGAAAAAGTAGAACCCGATATGCCTAAAGGAAAAGTTGTACATTACATTCCACACCATGCTGTTGTAACTCCACAGAAAGAAACTACAAAAGTCAGAGTTGTATACGATGGGTCTGCCAAAAGTAGCAAAGATCATCCCAGTCTTAATGAGTGTCCTTACCGAGGTCCAGTGATTTTGGAGGACTTGGTCGGATTGCTGCTGCGATTCAGGCTGCACAAAATTGCAGTGATAGCGGATATTGAAAAAGCCTTCTTACAAATAGCAGTTAATTGCAAAGACAGGGATGCTCTGCGATTCCTATGGCTGAGAGATCCACAGAAAAAGACAGTAGATGGAAACGTCCAAATGTACAGATTCTGCCGGGTATTATTTGGGCTCAATTGTAGTCCAGCCCTACTAGCTCAAACAGTCCAGCATCATTTGAAGATTACAAATACAAAAGTATCAAAACAAATTTCAAATGATCTTTATGTAGACAATGTTATCACCGGAGTTGACAACAACAAGGAGGCACAAGACTTCTACGTCAATGCAAAAAACATTTTCAATGCCGGGTCTATGAATCTCAGAGAATGGGCGTCGAATTCGGTCGAGTTTTTGAATTCGGTGTCGGAAAACGATCGAATGAAAGCACAAGCTACTAAAGTTTTGGGAATCAATTGGGATACACAAAAAGATACACTGTGGGTCAATAGTGGTTCAAAATTCGGTTCACAAGCTAAAACGAAAAGAGAGATACTCAGTGCTTTGTCGTCAGTTTTTGATCCACTTGGATTTTTTACACCGGTCACCATAGCAGGCAAAATTATTTTACAAAATTTTTGCCAGAGTAAGCCTAATTGGGACTCACAACTAAAGAATCCGAGTGTAAGGGAATGGTCTAAGCAAGCAGAACACATATCTACCATAAGCAAAGTTCAAATACAGCGGTACGTTCATTCTGACGGCGAGTGTCTTTTACTGGCGTTCTGCGATGCATCAACATCCGCCTTTGCCACAGCCATATATCTCAGATGTGAGAAAAACCGTCAGGTCTCAACAGACCTCCTTATGTCAAAAAGTCGCTTGAATCCAAAAAAGGGGCTGACAATACCACGGTTGGAATTGATGGGAATTTTGGTCAGAACCAGAGCACTGAAGTTTGTAAAACAGCAGCTTAAGATGCCTAATCTTCGATCCGTAGTATTTTCGGACTCTACGTGTGCTTTATCTTGGATAAAAACCGGTAAAGGTCCAGATATATTTTGCAAAAATCGAATAGCTGAAATTTGTAGCTCGGTTGGGACAGTATTTCGATATGTACACACGAGTGATAATCCGGCAGATTGGGCAACCAGAGGAAAAACGGTTGCTGAACTTACAGAGTTCTGGTGGCACGGTCCCAAATGGCTTCTTTCTGAGGTCGATGCATGGCCTAAGTGGCAGTTCGAAGAATTTTCTGTACCTTACTTGCCACAGAAAAAAGTAGAATGTGTCCTACATGAAGCGGGGCTCCTGGTTGGAGAAACAGTTGAAACACCATTTGGGATTGACTTTGACAGGTTCAGTTCACTCACCAAGCTGCTGCGGGTTACCGCATGGTCGAGACGGTTTATATTGGGAGTTCAAAGGAAGAAACCAAAGGTGCGATGGTTAACGGCGGAAGAAATACGCGACGCGACGGTCTTATGGGTCCAGTGGATCCAGAAACAAACTTACGGAACGGAATTAGAAAACATAGGCTCGGGGAATAAACATGCTTTAATGAAGCTGGGGGTATTTCTGGATGAAAATGGTTTACTACGTTGTAAAGGTCGGTTAGCAAATGCGGAGCTGCCGTGGAACGCAAAATATCCCGTTCTGTTGCCAAAACACAATGAGTTTGTCAAATTGCTGGTCAGCGACGTTCATAGCAGAATGGGACACGCATCTCCGGTTCACACACTTGCCTCATTAAGGCAAAACTATTGGGTTCCAAAAGGTCGGTCGCTAGTTAACCAAGTAATTTATAATTGCGTGACTTGCCGGAAAGCAATCGGCAAGCCTTTTGCCATACCACAAATGCCGGAGCTACCAAAGTGCCGAGTCACACCCAGTGCAAGTTTTAGCATTGCAGGCGTCGACTTTTTTGGGCCAATGAAGACCAAAAACGAAAACAGAATTGACAAAGCATGGGTTTGTTTGTTCACGTGTCTAGTAACCAGAGCAGTTCATTTGGAAGTTGTGACAGGACTTTCGACTATAGAATTTCTCCAAGCATTTCGCAGATTTATTGCAAGAAGAGGTAAACCAGAAAAAATGATATCGGACAATGGCCCTCAATTCAAAGTAGTCTCAAAAGTTTTTAGCCAGTTTCACGAAGCTCTGAACAGTGAAGACGTGATGAACTTTTGCTCAACACAGGGTATATCGTGGACATTCATCCCAGCGTTTGCACCCTATATGGGTGGAGTCTATGAAAGAATGGTCGGGATAGTCAAGGTTTGTCTACGAAAGACTATTGGCAAAGCCCTGTTAGCCCTACAAGAATTAGAAACAGTGCTTTGCGAATGTGAAGAAATTGTAAACGCCCGTCCTTTAACCTATGTGACTGCCAATTTAGATGGCTCAGAAATACTAACCCCTGCTCATTTCCTAAAACTTAATCCTAGAAGCGGGTTACCAGACATTCAACCTCGAGATGACAGATGGGGTGCGTACAACCCCGCGGGATCTGAATTAATTGAGAAATGGAGAAAGGGTCGAAACCTGCTCGATCAATTTTGGCAGCAGTGGTCTCAGGAATATTTGAACGAACTTCGCTCTCGAAATACGTACTTGCACAAACACAACTCGAGACTACCTAGATTTCCCGCAGTCAATGACTTGGTCTTAGTCAAAGGGGAGCATCTACCTAGAGGTTCTTGGCGAATCGCGAAGATTTTGAAGCTTATAGAAAGTCATGATGGTCTTGTTCGCAGTGCCATTGTGGCATTGCCGTCTGGAACAAAAATACATAGACCTGTTAATCTATTAGTTCCTTTGGAGTTAGAGCAACGGTTTGATCCAGCTGTTGCGGAATCAAAAAATGACTCCAAAATCCAAAACAAAGATGGAAAGGTTAAAAGTGCGGTAGATGTTCCAGAAGAATGTTCTGTGTCGGAGGTAGTGTGGGCTAAAGTTCGTGGACATCAAAAGTGGCCAGCTCAGGTTTTGAAAAACTTTTCAGACACACCCTTGGATGGCCTTAAGGTTCCAAAGGGTTCAATTGCGGTCAAGTTTTTCCTTACTGGTAACTATGCCTTTGTCCAAAGGCGGAATATAATAAAATTCGAAACTGGCAAGACACAATTTGTCAAAGGTACCAAGTTGAAAGAAGCTATGATATTGGCAGAAAAATTGATGGCAGCTGCCAACAAAGTAAAAGAATTTCACTAAAAGACTAAAGATAAAAAATAAAGACAGATGATAAAGACTGCTAAAGAAAGAATTAACAATATTGAAAAAAAAGACTTACAGAATTAATTAAAGAAAAGAATCAAGCAAGCAAGCAAGCAAGCAAGCAAGCAAGCAAGCAAGCAAGCAAGCGGGGGGAGTGTCGCGACGGAACTGCGAATACTCTTTATAAATTTACAATTACAAAACTGATCACATAAAGCTAGTCTCGTACAGTAACATTTTTTCTCTGATGTTTTTATACTGATCGATTACTGTAATTAAAGCCAATTGTTCCAAGTCTTTTTTTCTACATTTCTGGCACAGTTTCAGTGTCACCCGAGGTCATCCTAATCCGACGGCAGGCTCTGATAGCTGAATTGCCAGCGGTGAGAGGCGTAGCCAGGGGGAGATTTTCCTCCCACCCCGAAATGAGTTCATTGCGCAAGATTTATGTGCTTAATACGCTGTTAGAGACTGTTTAGCTGTTCTATCTCTTTTAGCTTGAATTGAATTCAAGGGGAACTGAACTACCATTGCATATTTTAAGGCAAACCTATAAGCAGTGCATTTCTATCAGCACGTTCATTTGTTGGCAATTTTGTTTCATAAATAAATGCAAAAGTTCTTGTCAAAATGCAAGTGCCAACATGATAGGACTTATCGATATTTGATTGTGTGTGTATATGCAAATCAACTTTCTACCAGACTTTGGAATGAACGTGATTGTCAGACTGCTGGCAGGCACATGCACATTACACAGACACACACACACACACGCACGCACATGTTTGTATCAGCTAAGCCGCTGTTGTGCATTACAAAGATTGCAGATCAATGCACTGAAACTTAGCATGATTTGCATGCAATTTTCGTTTCAGTGCACTGACTGAACTTAGTATGCACGGCCGCTGAGGCGGCCACGCAAAAATCAGTTATACACAAATAATGGCCGCGTTTAATATTTCCTCTGGAATATTGACACTCAGTACTCACAATGTAACCACTTCTCACTCAGCAGAAGAGCTTGTTCCTGGTTTAACTGATGACGTAGTTGTCGCCTTTTTGTGCTGAAAAACATGAAAGCTATAGGAACATCTCGTAGTTTATGCAGCATTTGCGATGGACAAAATGCACGTTGAATTTAATGGAGGTAGACTGCGCGATTATCAAAATATGGCGTCACTGAACAAAATACGCATGGGTAAATTCGGTCTCGACTCTAGATTTTCAAACTTGTATGAACAGTGATCTACATATGTGATGTGTTAAACGTAGAAAATACTGGTTAAAAATGAGCGAGTTGATCACGTAAAGCAAGTGGAGCCACTAGTTATGCTGAAACAAGCACCGTGTTTGGTTCAAACTAAAGTATTTTCAGGGTGACAATGGCGAGTTAAAAGCATCCAACTTACCAAAAAGCGGCATGCTTACTAGTTAATGTCATATACTGGTCGAGACTTATTTTGCTAGAGGAGCTGGATGAATATAATAAGGCTCGATTTATACTTCTACACGGACATTCGGACATACGGGCAAACAGACGAACGGCCATCCGGACAAAATGAACGGCAGAACGGCCGTTTGATTCATACTTTCGTCCGTTCAGCCGTATGCCCGTTTGCCCTTCAGCCGTATGTCCGTTCATCCGTATAACGGCAAAATTTCACTTTATCCGTATGTCCGGCAAAGTTAAATTCAGTTCAACTCTGCCCGAAATTGTAGGGCATACGGACAAACAGACATACGGCTCAAAAGTATGACTCGTACCTTTGTCCGTATGCCCGTACATCCGTATGTCCGTACGTCCCAAAGTCCGTTTGCCCTAAAAAGTATGAATTGAAAAAACGGACAAAACTTGCTTTGTCCGTGTGCCCTATGTCCGTTTGTCCGTATGCCCTATTGAAGTTGAAGTATGAATCGACCCTAAGCCATTACATAGCTTCCATTATTCGAAAGTTGCAAATATTACCTGGCCTCATTTTTTCTGCACTTATACATCGAAAGGCACTTCTAACCAACAAACTGAGTTACCGCTAACCGAAACGGCCAGTTAGAGTGGCCAAATTTTCCACTAAAACGATGTTAGCAAAGACTCGTTATCATTACTGTACTGTGGCTACAAACTGAGTTTCCAAGCACTGATCTATGGTGTGTAGGTAATCCTTTTTTTGGCCAACAAATTAACAAAAAATAATCAAACAAAGCAGGGCGTGCACCTAAACTTAACCCTAGTTTAGACATAATTTTTTGCTAATATACGTGCCATCCATGACCCAAACAGTAATCTAATTTTGGTAAAAATAGACACAAATAGATATTGAAAACATGACTGATGGGTAAATTGCTGCACCACGCTGCTGCACATTGCATCATAATTTATGTTCTGCAAGTTACTGTAAGTTTAATAATTCCACGCCACCATATCGGAATTTGCCCCTTTTAGGGGCCTACTTGTTTTTGTTCCTTCTAGAGAAGGAACTATTGTTTTGAAATTAACTGCTCATAGCGTTTAACGCTACTGAGCAGGCTGCATAGCCTGTATGTTTTACGTGTGTTTTCAGCTTGGGAGCTGCCTGCTGATTTTTGTCTGCGTATATGCAGAAAAATCAATAATCGATGTACACTGCTGTAACAATGTACTTTTTCAAAATCGGCACCGGGATGTTTCACCAGCAGTATATAAGAGCCATTAGAAAACAGTGGGCCTGTTTCAAAATTGGACTTAACTGGACTTGACTTGACTTGACTTAATTAAATCTTGAATTTTGAAACAGAAAATCGGACTTAAGTGGACTTAGCTGGACTTAACTGGACTTAACGCTGTCAGCGGACTTAATTAAGTCCGATCGTGTTTCAAAATAAACGTCGGATTTAAATTTTAAGTCCGATTCTGTTTCAAAATTACCAGTGGACTTAAATCGTCGCTGGACTTATTTTTAAGTCCGACTTAAATTTTGCGTGTTTCAAAATTGGACTTATTTAAGTCCACTTAAGTCCGCGGACTTAAAATTGCATGTAATTGCTGGTGTTTTAAGTCCGCGTAACATTACGCGGACTTAACGGACTTAAGTGCCTGATTGCTCTCACATAATCCTTTATAACTTTGGACATCCTTAACCGATTTGGATGATCTATATGTCAAACGATAGCGTAATAATTGGCCTTTTTATGATATAATTTTAATCAGTTTAACTTTTCGAAAAATTACCAAAAAACGGTTAAATAAACTTTTTTAGCGAAGCACTGACATTTTTAGGCAGGTTATAATGATTAAAATTGTCTTGAAAGTCAATATAGAGGAGTGCTAAACGTTGATAATATGCATTTAGAAGTCAGTTAGAATTAATTTTTTTAGTAAATTTGAAAAGTTAGCAGCCAAAAAATTAGCTACGAAGTTAATATAAAAGCGTTACCTACTGTCAGTGAAACTTACTTTTTGCACCATTGGGCTATAGTAACGCAGTATTCGGACTTACCCGTACACATGGTCCGAAATAATTTGTTTGTACACTAAATTCGGTGCAATATTTTCATAAGACAGTGCGATACCATACAATAAAAAAAATTATTCATGTCCTGAAGGGTTTAGTAACACGTGATTGCTTGATCTATTACCCTTTTTAAACGGCGCTGTGTATTGCCAGCTGTCAAGTTGCTTGTGTACTAAATGTGTTTTATACCTAGTCTCGTTTGACTGCTTCATGACTGACTGACCTGTCATTTAGCTGGCAAAACTCACTGTGCTTCTCTGGCAGAAACTTTTCCGAATGAAAATGTCTACGGCATTTTCCTAAGCCTGAGGCAAAGACTCGGCCGATACTAAGCCCAAGCCCGAAGTCTAAGCCCAGCATACATAAAGCACAGGTTTGAATAATTATGGCACTAAATTGAAAGATAATAGACGTGTAATTGAAAATATTGAGAAATACCAATAATAGTAATTGTAGCTGTTACTACCAACTTTCAGCCAGACCACATAGGTAGTTGTACCAAGGGTACATAAGGACTCTTCTAAGAGACATTAAGCACTCTTGGTAGTACTATTCAGAACTGTGGCACGAACACTAAGTAACATTTACTAATTGATAATAGGTATTTAGGTACGGACCTTTCCTTAGAAGCCTGTACAGCCGGAAAAATAAGAGTAATGAAAAACTAATGTATGCAAAAAAGAGCTCATGGTTTTAGTGTGTAAACGATAACATTTACTGCCTTTTTGAACTGTCTGCTGGTAACATACAATTTTATCCGTTTCAGTTCGTAACTATACGTTTTTAAAAATGAAGAAAATCCAGTTTCACTGTATTTTTAAAAGCGTATATAAAAATGGACTCAAAATAAGAAGATTTAGGATGATTTTTTGAAAAAAATGAATAGTAACCTTTTTAAAAAGTGCATCATTAAAAAGCCCATTTTCTGCGCTTTCGAATGACGCCTTACACTTGCAAAACGATAAATTAAGTCAAAAGTTATAAACGTAAGCATGCGGGCAACCCAAACGCTCAATGCGCAAAGTTATTTATGAAACAGGATCGAACTTAATTAAGTCGGACTTAACTAAGTCGGACTTAATTAAGTCTGTGTTTCAAAAAAAACTGGACTTGACTGGACTTAATTAAGTCCGCTGCAATTTTAAGTCCAGTTAAATCGGACTTAACTGGACTTAAAATAGCAGCGGACTTATTTAAGTCCAGCTAAATCCGGGAATTTTGAAACAGGTTTTAAGTCCAGTTAAGTCCGCTGGTTTAAGTCCAGTTAAGTCAAGTCCAGTTAAGTCCAATTTTGAAACAGGCCCAGTGTTTATCGCTTCTTGTTCTTAGAGCTGATTTTCTCAGCTCAGATCAAAGTGTCACTTTTGAGCCAAATGGCTCGTGCAGCGGGATGCTTAACATCCTGCAGCACTTTTTTGTACGTACTGCGTATTTAGATTAAGTTAGAATAAGCTAGTTATAAAGTAGAGTAAGATACGAAGTAGGTATAGCAGCTTACGGTAAGTATGAAATAGAGAACTAATTCATTTAAACCTGAAAGGTAGACACCGAGGAAGGAACCTTGCCCCTTTTTGGGGCCTACTTGTTCAACTGTTGCGGTCTCAAAATCTATTACCCTTGCATGGCAACTTCTCGTTGATGTTTGAACACTTTGCATTTTGTCAGCTAACTTTTATAAAACCTACATTAGTCGAAGTTAACTTCGACGTTGCTGTGGTCTCGTGGTGTAACGGTTAGCACTCTGGACTCTGAATCCAGCGATTCGAGTTCTAACCTCGGTGAGACCTTATTTTTTTAACATTAAATTAAATTACATTTTTAAAAGCATATTAAATATTCATTGAATTTTTAAAGAACTCTCCTGAAAATTTTTTTGAGTTTTTGACTTTCAACTAAGTTTGCAATTTAATACTAATACGCTGTTTTTGAGAGACTTTAGAGCTACTCAGCAGTAAGTGTATGGAGAAATCGGGATTTACATATCATTTTGTCCGCAAATAATGGCCGCGTTTAATATTCCTCTGGAATATTGACACTCGGACTCAGACCTCACATTGTACCATTCCTTACTCAGCAGAAGAGCTTGTTGTGCTAATATCTTGTCACCGTCATGTAACAGCTGGCACTTACATTTTAGTTTGGTAGATGGCTGTATCTGTTTCCTGTCTTATCTGTTTTCAACACCAAATGTAAGATATCCAAAATAATTTGTACAAACAGTTTTATTCATGTAAGCCGTTTATCTTTTGATATGTTTTCATGCAACTTTTTAGTGTTTATTTTTATTTTTTTGTTGAAACTTAAGTAGTTTAATTGAGATAATTAGTACAGGCGATTCGTTCAAAAAATGAGTTCGTCTACGAAAAAGAAACAGTGGAATGCAAAAACACAGTCTAAAGGCAGTCTTAGCTAAACGCAGTCTGGACTACGTTTAACAAAACTAGCCTAAGACCATCGGTACGAAATATCAGATGATTTTTGCACATGCTGAAGGTGTAAGACAAATTGAAGACTGGGTTTCTAGTCTAGTCTCCCAAGATTGACGTTAATCGGTATTCTGAAAAGTAGTCTTAGTGAGCCTTGAAAATTACACTGAAATATTGTTTCTAAAAGTTTCTAGTCATAAAAACGTTTTTGAAACTGTTGGTTGCACCGATACGTTCAAGCTTTGTAAATAAGCATTTATTAGTATAACAATGATGATTTTGCAACGAAAATTTTTGTAAAAGTTTTTGTACAATATTGAGTAATAAGACGAAAGCTAACACATCCTAAACCATAACTATTGCTACCGGTAGCTTGAATTTTTAATTTGCTACCGATAGCTTGAATTTTTAATTTTTCGTGGTTATCTCATTTCACAAAAACCTTGTTAAAATTGGTTAAAAAAGCTTGAGAACATGCACATGATCATTGACAACACTCACCAGGCTTTAATTTTTCAATAAAATTACAAAAGTGCTGAAATAAGGCTTAGACTAGCCTGAGACTAGCTGAAAAGCATGTCTTAATTTTGAATGGAAAACCAAGACTAACCTAAGACTGACGTTCTTTATGCATACCAATTAGTATTTTTCCTGTTGTGCCACAGCACAACAGGTCTTTAATTTTGATTCTGGCGGATAACACAGGACTGTGAGTGTGGTATGAGCTTGTGCGTTTGTTTGCTGTGCACTTTGGATCAGCTGTGCGTGCGTCACTGCATTCTCTAGCATAGAAGTTACACTGCAATCAGAGATCAATTTCAATGTTCGTTCGTTTAGCTCATATAGTTTAGGTATTGCGCGTGTGTCACATTGCTGTAAATATTCTACATGGAAGTTTTAATTGGAAAACGCTTGACTTTGCAATTTGCATGCGAATACAAACACGGTACATAAGTACTTTGTGCATCATGAGTTGCGAAGCACAATTACGCCGGCCAAAGTTTGCCACAGTTTGTTTACATATTGTGCGATCATAATAGTATCATAATTCTCTCAATATATTACAGCATGTATTAGTCAAAATTGCAACTAATATGCATAATATGCAATATGCAACAATGTCTAGCAAACGGCAACAAGAACCATCTAATCGATGCATCTGTTAGTGTTGTGTTTTACTAAAAAATAGCGTATAGCTTAAATAATAAATTCCATGTTTAAGATGTTTTGTGTAATTTGGTTTGTTTTATTAATTTAAGCAGGCAAATATCGCTGCACAACAGGCTTTAGCTGACCTCTGGTCAGTTTACTTGAAATTTTGGCTAAATACTTACTGAAAGTTTTGCCGCAGATTGAGCTTGTTAGAACATTGTAACGAAAAATTCTACACGTATTACATACGAATTCCAAAGGGTGTTCTGACACGTTAGTCTTGGAAAGCTAAGGGGCTAGGACCAGGCCTGAACCGGCCCCCCGGAGACTGCCTTTATGCATTCTACCTAAAATGTTAAGCTGCGGAGTTCAAGATTAGGTACATGTTGAAAAATTTAAACAATAATTATCAAAGCCCGGTTACTAACTTTTGGCTGTTCATTTCTCCTTTTGGTCGTTCTTTTGTCCTGTTCCTTTTGTTCTGATGTTATTTTGAAAACGTCCTTTTGTTATTTTTCTTCAAAAAAATGCTGTTAGAAAAATTTTCCATGTCCGTTTGCGTTTTTAAAAAAGTCCTTTTGATTCAGTTTTTTTGTCCTCTTGGAACTGTCCTGTTGTCCGTTAGAAAGTGGCCTTTTCCTTCTGTTCCGTTTGTCCTGTTGTCTTTTTGACAAGTCCTTATGTCCTTTTGGGCTGTGTCCCGTTAAGGCCACACTAAATTAAGTCAAGATTAAAATCGTCCCATTAGGTCCACCCAGTTTTGGGTGTTTCTGAAACATTTCATGAAATGTCATGAACATTTCAAAGTTCAGTTTTCGAAATTTCTTTCAAAATGGCGGCCGCAAATTTTGGTGATGCTAAAAGGGGCCTCACTAAGTATGGCGGGCAAGCTGTAATTTTTAATTCTGAACTCAATCCTGGGCGTACATATATTTTTTCCGTGAAAAGCAGACGTAATTTTAATTTATCTAGATCGCATCCAGAATCTGATTGGCTAAATTACTTGTTTTTTTCAAATGAAATCAGAACTGTACAAAATTTTTGTTATTGCCTGTATTTGTAATAGTTTAAATAATAATTTCATGGGTTAACCTCGCGTAGCAGACTTGTAATTGTTTAGTTTAGTTTACAAACCGTGAGCGAGATGCATTAGAAATAGAATTAAAATGGCGATAAGAAAACTGTGGACCTAATGGGACGCACTGTGGCTCTAACGAAACAGTTGCTGCCTTAATGGGACGCAGGTGTTGTCAGAGTTTTGATTAAAACTGTGGACCTAACGAGACTGCTGCCTTAACGGTACACAATCGCCTTTTGTCCTACTGAAAAGGAGATAAAACGTCCTTTTGTCTGACTGGCCCAATAAAATGTTAATATTTTTATATGTGATTGTGTTTGTTTTTGACTAAAATTGTGCGAAATTTGGGATGCAGTCATTCATGCGGGAATAAAAGTTTAAAAATTTTTGTGGAGGTGAATTAAGTCTCTCAGCTGGTGAACGAGTAAAAAAATCTCGATCACGGTGTCTCACAAAGTTCAAGGGATGCGAACTGTAAACAAACCCTGTACAACCACTTCGACGACACCGCCTGGTTGCTGACTTATGTACCTCCATTTACTCCGAACAAAAAAAGCCGAACTGTAAATTTTGACAAGGACAAAAGGAGGTTTTGAAATAGACAAAAAGATAGTTTGAAAACAACAAGGACATTTTGAAAGAAACAAAAGTACTTTTCTAAGAATAAAAGGACGCCGAAAAGAACAGCCAAACAGACAAAAGGATGGGTTTCATTTGCAGTTGAAAAATTTGTAAATGGACAAAGGACAAAATTCAAATGGACGAGTATGAAGTTTAATTTAAAGTGTCAGTAAATAAAGTAAAGTAAAAAGTGACTAAAGAGTTAAAACAAATGGTGATAAAATTATTAGTTGTAAGTAATTTTGTTGAAGAAAAGTTTTATTTATATGTACATGATTCTGTTCATGTTGTTGTGTACCCAAGTGATCGGTTTCATGTTTTTAATTACAAAGGATTTTCTAGTTATTTTAGGCCTATATTCAAGTTATACATAGTAAATAACGGCAAATAGGAATAGTTTCAATGAATTTTATGCAATTCAAGACACTGTTAGTATGTAGCTAAATTTATTTTAAACTAATTCCTTCTTAAAAAAATTTCAAGTGTATATTCTTTTGACAGTTGCAGAAAAGCTTCATTGGCAAACATAAAATAATTCTGATGAAGCAAGCTTCAAAAAGCTGTTCAAATACCTGACTTGAGCACCATTTTGCTGACAGCTGAGCTGACCTTATTGAGATTGTATGAGAAAACCTTCTATAAAAGAGAAGATAAAATCATAATTGTCAATTTCTGTGATTATCGGATTTATCGACGATATCATGCTTTTCTATTTAGCTTCTGCTTTAGCTGTAAGCATGGTTCTTCTGTGTATAGAAGTTATTATTAACTGACAGGTTAACGGTCGTATCGTATCAAACAGTCTGTGTTGACTAGACAGACTACCTATATCTGTATTACAGTCCATGTATTTTTGAAAAAATCCCATAGCACAAGTCTGGTAGCTTGACTTTAGTGTGTTTCAGTCCAGACCGTTTCTTTATGTTTGTGTATTTCGTGCGACTGTAAGTAACGGCGGACGGACAGGCTGTAAGTATGAATCCAGCCTAACAGTGGGGTAAGGTTTAGTCCTGGTTCGCTATTGTGCCATACGCCAAATAAATGTACCTAGCCTACTTACCGTTGAGTTTCAAAATGTACTTTACATTATAAGTACACTTAAGGGTCAATTCATACTTATATACAGCTATTTTTTGTTATGCTGGCAAAATGTATTATTTCTGTGGTGTGGTTTTCAAATTTCTAGGCTCTCCTTGGCGTCGCCCATGGAGGCACTGCCGACTGCCACATCTATCACGCGGACGAGTACGGGCAGTGTGGGTACAAAGTGAAAGCCGGCGATATGGACATCAACTGTCTGTACAACGGCAACACACCGCCCTCACAGCCCTGCATCACTGCTTCCAAACTAAGTCCTAATGACTGTGGCACTTGTTATAAAGTATGTAAGATGTCAAGATTGTAAGCCATGCAATACGCCAACAAACGCGTTTACGCTATATTGTCGCATCAAAATTTTAAAGCATCCAAAGTGCTAACTAATCTAATTGATTGCAGTAATCAATCGCAATACCCATTACCCATAATTGCCAAGAGTTTGGTTTTGGCATAACTAACATAGGTAAAAGCTGTCTATTTGAAAATCAGGATAGAAACATACCTATGTACCAGCAATACCAGGCTCTTGCATGTAAATGTGCTATTTACGACACATACACATGGCCTGTATGTTTGCTGAGATAATGTTTGTTGACTTATTGACAAAAATTCATGAAACTTGAGAAATAATTACTTTCACGCAGTGAATAATATATAATATAAAATAAAGTACGGAATAACACGAAGCATTGTCGTTGAGGTGTCGACAAGAACCAAACCCAGAATAATGAATAATACTTGTTAAAATAAAAAAGATTGTCCCCGATGTTGAAAGAAAGAAAGAATTAGAGGCGCTGGAAATCGAACCGAAATTGAACGCGGGCTGCACGATAATGCTAACCACTACACCACGACCACAGCCTCCAAGTCTCGCAAGTTTTATTTTTGATCTAGGTACAACTGTCTGCTCCCTTCGAACTTTATGTGTGACTGTTTTAGGTTACATTTTCCGAAAAAGGAACGATTGACAATGTAGACTACACCAGAAGCGTGCTGATCAAAGTAAGCAAGCATCAGAATATATCAATTAAAATAAAATTGTAGGATTTTAAAGAATCCTGCAAATATAAAATAATAATAATAATAAAAAATAAATAATAAATTTGTCTTAAGTCTGAGGAATACTTCAGGATCTATGCTTCGTCAATTTTCTGAAATGTGCTTGCGTAAACTAGGGCTCTAAACTTACATAGGAATGCGTCACCCGCAACAGACTTCTGAAAATGTCTGCGAAGGCAACAAGCAGCGTGGTGAGAGTTGTGTATTCATTTATGTGAGTTTTGATTGGTGGGATTACGCAGATGTATGTAGGACGTGAACGGGAGTGAGTTTGTAAAAAGCATCTGTTCAGGTTGTGGTTGTGTACGTTTTATTGTCAGGCTCAACTTCAAACCCTGTCAGATCCACCTTCACAAAACCAATACGATGTTTTAATTTTCAGACAGTAGACAGCACAGGTGCGGCTGATTTTGAAATTTCTCAAAACGGTTGGACAGGCAAGAATGGTCTCTGTCCAGTAACCTGCGTGGGATCTGGCATCTGTGCTCTGAAAGCATCAGACTGCAAACATGGAGCTAATCCCAATTCAGCAGCCATGCCAAGCGGTTGCTATTCCGGATATAGAGGCATTACATTCTCAAAAGTGTCCTGTCCTGGAGGTAACAGTGGTTATCCGGTCAATAGGTTTTTGTAACGACAAGTGTCATTATGGCTTGTAGGAGCTTTTTGCTGGGATTCACAAGTCTTAAAAATGCAACAATTCAAGTGCGAAATCGTGGTGATGTATTACGAAGTCGTCAGTCGTCAAGTCATTCGTAGAGACCTCTTAATTTCGAGCAAGTTAAAGTAACTAAAAGACTGTTTGATGGGTTTTATTAATTTTCATTAAGTACATATTATCGAAGTCAATTATACCTAACTTTACACGAAACGAATATCACAATATTTTACAGCTAGTTTACTTTTTATTTTTTATATGATCCTGGCATGGCCAGCCCTAGTCTAATAATTTAATTTCAATTTATAAACTAATTTTAGCTTAAGGTGGCGCTCAGGGGAACCGACTTTGGCGTTTAATTTTTTTCAGCGACATTTTTGACCATAATGTCTTGAAGGAAAGTTGTTCAAAATGAAAAGAGCTTTTATTTGATGTGCATATTGTGACAAAAAAATTTAAATTTTTTGAACAATTTTGTAGCTGTAGCAAAAATTTTTTTGTTTCTATATAAAATGATTACTCATATCACTGAAATATGCGGTTTCATAGCTTTAAATTGATTTATTAAACATAAGAATCGTTCAAGCTTTGCTGAGCTATTTAGCCGTGAAAACAGCAAATCAAGAATGAAAAACCTACAAAGCTGATAAATCTTCGAAAATGTCAAATTTTTGATTTAATTTCTTAAAAAATTGAGTATGGCTTTTGATAACTTTTTAACGGCAATATGCAGTCCTAGGAAAGGTCTAATTTTTGAAAAAGTAAAACGTGTATGCAAACCTTACATTTTTGCGTAGCGAAATTTACTACTTTTTTTAGACCTGGTTCCTAGCTGCCGATTGCGATCGAGTTGGAAATTTGCACAATGAAAGAAAAAATATAGATGCAGACGTGAAACTTTTTCGATTTTCACATTTTGGCTCGAGCACTTTCTGTAGTCGCTCAAACACAACTGATTTTCGAAAAATCTATTTTTTGCAAAATCAAAAATTGAAATGAAGAATCAAAGATAATCACGTCTAGATTTTTGAAAAATCTTTCTATTGATACCATGATCGTCAAAATTGGTGCTTGAAGTTTCGCTGAGCTAGGTCAAAAACAAAATTGGTGTGATTAGTAAATTCGACATGGTCGTAAAATTTCACATTCACATTTAAGTGCTGCACTGTATTAATTGGAAATAGGTTTTTTTGATGTTTCTTTAATGTACAATTAAAGTGGTGTTGTTATTTATTGCATGAGCCGAGCGCCTAGCATGAGTTTTGTTGCTGAGCGTACCTTAACTGAAAACAAGTGGATCCTAAAAGAAGCAAGGTTCCTTCTCTTGCGTCAACCTTTCATTTACCCTATACATCGGCCTACATTGCGTATTATCTAGGCTACTCTACTAATGCCTAGCTTATTCTTAGCTAATGTTACAAAAGCTAATTGACAAAAACAGTGCTGCAGGACGTTAGGCACTCCGCTTCATTGAGCTATTTGGTTCAAGAGCTACGGCTTGATTTGACCATAACAGTTCCAAGAAGCGTTGAACAGTGTTTTCCATAGGTATTTCTATACGGCTGGTAAAATATTACGGTGCCGATGCAGCAATACGTACTAACATTACTACAACAGTCTACGTTGATTATTGATTTTCATGCATTTCAGCTGTAAAGCTGAAAATACGCACAAAACTGGCTATGCATTACGCAACAGCAATCAGCATCGTTTAACGCTGTGTTGTTTCAAAGCAACAGTTTCTTCTCTAGGAGGCACAAAAAATTAGACGTTTTGACAACAATGCTGTTGTTTAGGCGGTGGCTCAACAGGTGGTGGCTCGACCGGCGGTGGCTCAACCGGTGGTGGCTCAACCGGTGGTGGCTCAACCGGTGGTGGCTCGACCGGCGGTGGCTCAACCGGTGGTGGCTCAACCGGTGGTGGCTCAACCGGGGGTGGAAGCTCTGGCGGGGGCAGTGGTGGTAAGTGTTGTTCTTCAATTTAGTTCCACCAAGAGTATGTAGGTATATTTTATGAAAACTGTCATATCTTAGTCATTCGTGGCCTGGATGTGCGGCCATGCTGCAATAACTATCTCCAAATATTAGGACATGAAGATTATAGATTACTGTTTACAGTCGGTATGTCCGCGGCCGCTTAGCAATTGTTTGAGAAATTGTCACTTCTCATGTGATTTTGTCTACTAGTCTCTTTTGGTTGTAATAAATATAATCAGTAAATATCGCATCGCAGTATTGCAGTAAAGTAACTAAGCATTTACATTTTAATAAAATTCTAAGGGTACTTAACACAGAATAAGTTCTAAAATAAAAAAGTAAAAATAGCGAAATAAACGTATAAACAAAAAAATACAATATTAATTAAAGAAGTTGATGAGGTTGAAGTCTTTTTTATTTTTTTACGTTTTTTTATAAGCAGGCGTCTGTTAAATTTGCAAAATGCTCCTACCGATACGATACAAAGACTGTTACCTAAATGCACATAATCGAAACGTATGTCTTTGGAGACTAAAGCCTTTAAAACATTTGGTCGAATTTAGCTGATCAGACTCAAAATTATTTGATTAATAACAAAGCATAGAAAGCAAAGCAAAGCAAAGAAAGGTTAAGCAAAGCAATTAAAGCCGGACCCAATTCGTCAGTATATTAGCGTAAGTAAATTACCTGGTGGGGGATCATGATTTGTTTACCTTTTTTCTCTGTTATAAATTAAAACAATCCTTTGAATTTATTTTGGATGAACTTCCTTAAATTGTATTTTGGGAGTCACTGCCAATAACTGTATCGTCTTAGTGACAATAAACAAACTACAATTTTGAGCAAAAAATATGATCAGCAAAAGTACAAAGTTACTATAAAGGATTACCGGATGATTTTAAATCTGATAATACCCGTGCAAATCTCAATCAGTAAAATCAATCAATCAATCAATCAAATCCCATCAATTTTATAGGTTTATGCAAGGATTCTTGGAACGTGTGTCATGTGTATAAGTCTTCTTGCAAGGACAATCACACTGTGAAACGACTTTGCAAAAAAACATGCGGTTTCTGTTGATTTCATCAAAGAAAACACTTTCCTTAAAATTCACAAAATTATGCTGCTTTAATTAAAAAGTGCTAATTATTGTTTGCGTTTGTAAGACGTAGGGGAAGTGAGCCGAATTTATATTTTCCGGTGGCTGTGTCTAGAAGTTGTGTTCGCAAGCCACTGCAAAAGACAAACTGCGTATAGCTTTCTAGCTCATTCCACATACATACAGTAAGTCACTTTACAGTTATTGTGTATGCTTACAAATGGTCACTTTTAAGTTATACTAAGCTATAGCACTATGTAGAAAATATAGGGCAAACCATTTCTACGTGTACTTTAATCATTCCGTTAATGAAACGGATAAATTCCGCCAGTATTTTTTTGAAAAGAAGTGTTCTACGGTTTAGGCCTACTTTTTGACTTATAATTATTGCTAAATAAATATATAAATAACGTAAAGAGTAAAGACTGTACATAATTGACTTAGTATATGACTGCTGCTCCAATAATTGCTGCAAACATGCGTGATTACGTTACATACAACATAATTACACGAAATTTAATGAAAACCTTTTTTAAAATGTCATCTATCCAGACCAAATTGTTTCGATTTCATTAGACCATTGATAATGGACATTCCGTTTTCAGCAAAGCAAAAATGGGATGTTTTCGTTTGTCTAAAGTTGCACCTCCATCTGGACATTTTTTGTAGCAACTAACAAAGTCATTCAATTGCTGGCAGTAATTAAAGTTAGGAGACTTCAGCATTCCAAAAAACCGTTTTTCGCAGCCATGTTTGCACGGGGATGATAAGTTCTTGGTCAAGTTCATTGCAGCGCACACAGTCCACAAAATTAATGCTATTACTGCTTTCTGTAGGAACATTTGGAAATTAGTATGAAACTGTTGTACAGTCTTTAAAGGTTGTAAGTGTTTTAGAAGATATAAGAAAAGAAGAATTAAGGGTGTAACTAGACTGCAATGTTCCTGTAATAGAATAAGTGTAAGTTATAGCACGATGTAGGGTGCACTCAGTAATTTCTACGCACTGTAACGTGAAGCGCCAAAGCAAGCGCCAAGTGCATGCTGAGTGCACACTACATGTATATATGTTGTAATTGAGAATTAGGGCCTATGAGACTCGGGGGCTGTGGTGTAGTGGTTAGCATGCCTGACTTCGAAGCAGGTGGCCCGGGTTCGATTCCCAGCGCCTCCATTTCTTTCATTCTTTCTAAATTGGGGCATCCTCTTTCTTTCAACATAGTGGCGACCGTGACAGGACGGAGAGGATAGGGCCGGGTCCTCAGGACAGCCCTATCCCCGAACCGTCTTCGGAGGTGGGTTAGGAGCCCCATGCCCTGGGTTGAGGTTGGCACTTCAACCCTTACGGTACTCGTGCTGTGTGCAGTATGGATGTGTACATAGTATCTTTCTGATTGGTCCCTCGGTTAAGGGTAAGCCGGAAAAACCCTCGGTTTCGGTTAGGGGTGAACCGGAGAAAACCCTCGGTTTCGGTTAAGGGTGAGCCGGGTAAAACCCTCGGTATTGGTTGAGAATCGTTCTGGGTCGATCGAGAAACCCTGTGGTTGCGGGTAAGCCAGGAAACCCAGGAGTGTGGTGTGAATGAAGTAGGCTTGGAGGCCTACGTGTGAATGTGCTCCGCCCTTGAGGCATCGGGTTCGCCCCGGGAGCATGAGTATCGTCCGAGTATCGTTGCAGGGTCGCAACGATGTTCGAAGGGGGGACCCTGTTGTAATTGAGAACGTCCGAGTATCGTTGCAGGGTCGCAACGATGTTCGAAGGGGGGACCCTGTTGTAATTGAGAATTAGGGCCTATGAGACTCGGGGGCTGTGGTGTAGTGATTAGCATGCCTGACTTCGAAGCAGGTGGCCCGGGTTCGATTCCCGGCGCCTCCATTTCTTTCATTCTTTCTAAATTGGGGCATCCTCTTTCTTTCAACATATATATATAACATGTTACATCTGTTTTGAAAAATACTTTGCAATAAGTCAATAACTAAGATGCACGCCTACACCAGTGCAATAATATGTAGATTCTAGATGCACGCTGTGAATCTAGCAGTGTGCGCTTAGTTATTGACGTTAGTTATTGCACTGTTTTTTCATGACAGGTATGATTACATGATCATTACTGAAAGAAGTTGACGAACTGCCATTTATCAAAATTAAGAACAACTCTTTTCCTGACAGTCACAACTTATGTAAGTGTTGGCCTGCTACTTTTAGTTATCAAACGGACTTAACGTTGCACGCTAATGAATCACGCTAAACGTTGGACGTTAACTCTGTTTAGTCCTGAGGTAATCAACTTCAACTTACATCTTACCAACGCATCAGCGATTATATATGTACTTTTCAAATTTTCGCAGCGTATGCAGTTTTGGCGAAAGATACCTATACGTATAAGGCGCTCATGGGTTAACAAAACGTGTGTTACGCCCAAAATCTACACGCTGATTGTCCGTCTGGCGCCTACCTGTTTAGCAAAACAACAACAAGAGGTCGAAAACGACGCGCGCATCTTAATCAAAGGCAGGCAAGAGTGTCTCACTCTTCTCCTATTTAGGGAGACTCTTTTATGTACATAATTGTTACCCAGTGACAACGTTCAAAAACTTCGGATCTCAGTTTACAACAAAATTTGAAGCATAACCAAATTACGTCAAAAGATATAAACAGAAAACTTCGGTGCTGTAGCAATAGATTTCAGCTAGAATCGTCATGTTGCAATGAAAATTCAATCGAATTATGCTACAAATCAATGAAGCAGAAAATTTCTGCTTCAAGCTTGTATTTGACACACTATGTGAACCTGTGTGTGTGTGTGTGTGTGTGTGTGTGTGTGTGTGTGTGTGTGTGTGTGTGTGTGTGTGTGTGTGTGTGTGTGTGTGTGAATGGACCTTTGGAACTAAAGTCGATTTTGTCTTTTTGACAATGTTTTGACGAAGAATCATTTGATTGAAAAACAAATCATGAAAAATTATTAGATTTAAGTGAATTTATTCAGTTTTAGAAGAAAAGCTTAAGCAAAGAATGGATAAAATATAAGTTTTTCATTTTCTTAGAATATATTATTCGTGCCAACAAGATGAAACATCATTTTTATTTGCAACAAACTGAACTTTAATGAATTTTAAAAGCAAAAATTTCAGCTTTGTTTCCGAAGTACATACAGGGAAAATTCTACTTTGCATGACGAAACCATAGCTATTAGTTTTATTTATTATCTGTAGTCGTAAGCCGTTCCGAAAGAGTAAATTGCAACCGTGACTTCTACGTATTCATTAACCCTTTACTGGTTTGGCGACCTTGTGAGGTCCACTGTCTTAGTGGATCGCTAGTTTATCACGTGTCTATTTTGTCCAATCAGCGGTTATTTTATTTAATAACGTGACATGTACTGGCTTTGTTGCGCAAAAATTGTAGCTATATTCACATGCTACTGGAAAATTGATCACTTTTGCTAGTGGCTATTAAATGGTTTCGGATAAGGAAAAGTTGGCGTTAGTATAAAATATACAAACTATACTGTATAATGTTTTACTATTTTTTTTCATAATAGCTAATACATGAAGATTTTGTTCATACTTTCTTTTTTTAAGCTGTAAGCTGTGTGGAATGAGAAGCAGCTTTGTTTTGCGGGTACCCTCACAAGGTCCTTTGACCGACAAGGGAGATTTATGAATGAAAGGTTTTAAAACTAAACTAAAACTAAAAACTACACGTTTTAAGACTAAAATGGTTTTTATGCGACTTCTAGCCAAATTAAAAGATAAAACTTAACTTAGCTTATACGCTGGTGCAGCTGGAGACGGAGCAAGCTCGCACAACACCCAGCGGTCTGCGTACGTCCCGTAGGTTTACGGGTCGGCCCGCCGCATAGGGCCTACTACTCCATGGCGGTCTGTTTTATGCCTATTTTTGGCCCAGAATTTTATGGTCCGGAGCCCGGACCGGCCGACTTCTTGGAAAAGCAGGCCGGGTCACTCCCAGGCCGGCCCGGACCGGGCCCAGCCGCGGTCCAAGGCCCGTTACAGGCCGAAGAGAATTCTATGACAGTTACGTACAAGCAGAACGACTTATAAAGATACTTGCGCTTACAAAAACTGTGCTGAAAACGATGAAAACTGTGCTCAAGAAGCAGTAACACGTCGCAAACCACGACTCCGCTGCCATCGAATATGTACCCTCTAGTGGTCAAACGACCTCGTGAGGTCGCATTCACAGCTAGTTGACTGTATGTGACTGAGCGAAATAAACTTTAGAAACGTAGTTATCAGAGCTATGTTATATCAGAAACAAGCGCAAAAAATTTTCCTGCAGCGATTTTAAAATTGGACCAGTAAAGGGTCAAAGCCTATAGCAACACCGAAACACATAATAACACCAATTGTAGACAAATTTTAATGTTTAATCAATGAAATTTAAAAAGCATCGTTAAATTTTGATTGCAACGTTCTGTTTTGGCAGTTTCGTTGGACTGTTGGGTTGTCCCCGTCTGTGTCCGCTCAGCAGTTTGGCTGTCCCCGCATGGGCTGGGTCAGCTGTCGGCCTGTCTTTTCGTCCACACACCAGCACATCCCGGTGCTACCCCAGCACTGCATGCGCTCGTATTTGCCGCTCTTCTGGCAGTTGGGACTGAATCCTCCGACCATCATTTTGGCTAAAGCATGAATATTACGAAAAAGGCACGCCACAATGTGATCTTATACACTATTCGTGGCGGATTATTTTTTAATTTTGCTGGCTGAACGGACACACGGCTTAAGTATCAATCAAGACTATCTCATAAGTTACCGGCATGTACTTTTTGTGAAAACACGACTACATTTTTCCTTCATGAGTGCGCGTCAAGTTTAGATTTTTGCACAATAAAAACTGTACTGGATATTTATTGAATCTTTATTTTGCAGTCCGAGAGAATTTTTTATTACCAACTTTTTACTATTAATAACTAATAAGCCCTGGGTACCAACTTGTTTTTAGAGCACAGTCCACTGTCCCTAACTTTATTAGTTATTTGTGAATATCTTGTTATTTACTATAGCAAACGCTGCTTACAGTTGTCGCGTGCTTCACGCAGGCACTCGCAGTACATTTCGGTGTCCTGGCCCATGGGCACGCGCGGGGTGAAGTCCTTGCCCTGTCGGTCTACACAGGCGCAGTGGTTCTCGTGACATTGCATGGCGGCATATTCACCGTTCATATCACACTGCTTCATTTCTCGGCCCAACATCATGCGGTTGTCATTCATGGCATCACGAAGCTGACGCTGGCATTCAGTGGCTTCTGAATCAGAAGTGTTTTCAGACGCAACGAATTGGTATTTTTTTGTTGAACAAAAAAGGACGCCACAATTTACAGAGTAATAAAGAAATGGAAGCGCCGGGAATCGTACGCAGACCATTCGCGTCGACGTCAACAATGCTAACCAACCACATCGCAATATCTCGAAGATTGTAATTTTCATATGTAACGCTTGTTTAGCTTCAACATATGTTCCTATGGACTAGGTAGGTACAGTAGGCATGTCAATAAATGATATAATTGCGAAAATTAGAATAAATAAGAAACTGTTATAGAACACCTACAGTTACAGAAGAAGTTTAGGTATATATCGTTAAGAACTACAATGAGAATGTCAAACCTTCCCGAGTTCGGCAGGAGCACATGGGGCATCCATTGTCTCCCAGTCGGAATCCATACTCACAGAACATCATGCACATCACGTCGCTGCAGTGCTGCCGCATTGGATGGGCTGCCCCTGGAAATTAATAAAATTAATTAAATTAAATTAATAAAGTAATTAAATCAATTAAATGTGTAGCACTCCATGGTTTTATGGTCAACTGTAGAATTTATAGTGTAGATGTGGTAGGCTGTAAACTGTATTTCAAACAAAACTGAAACTTCAGCACGCCTGAATCGAAAATGCAGAATTCGAGAAAAAACTAGTGTATGCAGCAGTAGAGCACTTGGGGTTTTATGTACATAATTTAGTGTATAAAAATCAACCTAATACCGAGTGTGTACATCTAGACAACTTACCATAAGCTCCAGCAACAAAGCATGCTGCCTGAAATCACAATATTCTTAAATTTGACTAATTGCTTTATTTTTAACAAAGTAGAATTTTCAACAACAACGCCGAATTTTTCACCGAAAAAAACTTTAAGCTGAAAACACATTTCGTACTGTTGAACTCGAGGTGCTGTGTAGCACTGTATTTAATACTGGTTAATACCCGCTACAAGATTGGTTTCGATTGCAAGATTGATTGGGTCATTATAGCTCAGTTTTTCTGATTAAACATTTTAGTTCATGTAGTTTGGTTCGGCAAAAGTTGGATTGAGTGAAAATGACCATAAAACCTACCACGGCTGCGAGAATCAGCTTCATGACTGTTTAATAGTTGAGCAAACTAACACAAAATCGACAGACGGTACAAATAGGAATACAGTGGTTCAAAATTTACATGACTTTATATAGTTTCAATAGCAGCTGTGGGTTCACACGATTTACGATGTTTACAGTTTAACTACTGATAATATTGTGATTTAGATAAAAGTTTACAAGATTAGTTTTGTAAAATAAAAGGAAACAGATGCGTTTATTCGCATGAAAAAGTAGAATGACAGTGTAGGTACGATAAAATGCTACAAACTTTTTACAGTCTTACAACAACATAAGTTAAATCGGTGAACTTTTGTCGAACTCCGAGTATTCGGTTTACCATAAACTATCAAAGATTGAAATTATTGTTATAAATTATTATGTTATTGTCATATGTTATAAGTCTAGTCAGATTTTGATGCTGGCTAAACTGAGTACTAATTGGTTTTTCGGACACGTAGGGCCACGAGCAACCTACTTTGGCATGGCAGTCACTTTTTCAATAAAATTTGTTCTGTCAACTTTTTAAAAAGATCCAGTAGGATCTTTTTTTAGTAACTACACACCTAATTTCTCTTATGTTAATTCAGAAGTGGTTTTAAGTCCACCAGACGTTCTTCCGGGATCAAAGACTATACGATCCATCTGGATCCTTTTAAAACTAATTGATACCAATACAATAAACTTAAGTGATCATTTGTCTGCGAGCTCACCAGAGCGATTTGAACTTGAAGCGAGTGTTACTGAAATTGCCAAGGTACATTACAAATTGCGCTTGCCATGGGTGAAGGCTAGTCACTCGCTGTATCTGATGCATAGAAAGCTGAATAGCTGCTGCAGGTGCAATCAATGAATCGCTATGAAGGAAATACCACTTTTTCAATGAAAAAAGTCTAATTCGCATATTACAAACACAGGTTTTGTTCTGTGATCGCAGGACTAAAATTTGGCCACTCAATAGTCAATATGAAGATGTACACTCCAAAGACAAGTTGCAACTACAAAATTTTTCAATTCTTCATAGTTAAGCCCGGTTCATACTCGTCCTTTTCCTTGTCCCTATCGTTTTGTCCTTAAGCGATTCCAAGAAAACTGCCTGACCAAATAAGCCAACTTTTCACATGAATAAAGTTTGGGTCACTTGCGAATCGTATGCAAAAAAATAGCCAGAACGCTTGTGTCAATTATTCACAGTAGTTGACCAAAATTTGTCCTTGTCCCTGTGCCTGTGTCCTTGAGGACAAGTATGAACCGGGCTTTACTGACCAAAGTTTGTGTTCTTGTGTCCTCAAAGACAAGTACATATAAAAGCTTATTGTGGTCCAGATCAGAATTTATCGGCGCTTAGTAACTTTACTATAATACAAATTGAGTTAGCTGTTTTTTGGTGGCTTTCAAATGTACCAAAATGGTAGCAAAGTTGATCGAGTTTTGAGTGTCTCAGTGTCCATGTGTGTCGCGACACACGATGAAAATGAATATGATAAGTTAATTTTTTCCCTTTGAATTGACTCTTGCAAGTGGCTTTACTTTATTTATTTTTACTGTAATACGAAGGTATAATTTCATAATAATGAAAACTTTTGTAGCGATTTAGCCGTTTCGTGCTGGAGCTTTTTAGTTTCTAAAGCCTTGCGATAAACTGATATGAATCAGTTCCAGAAAACATGAGGTTAACGTTTGAGTAGTTTTTACTGAAAAGTTCAGACGAACACAATAAATACAAACACAGAGTAAACACATTGAAATAAAACAGCAAAAAACCTAACTGTAGAACTTAATGGGTTATTAGATATGTATCACGAACTGCGTTTATAAATACATGTGTTTAAGTATATATTAAACACATTCAACCTCTTCGCATATATTCTTAGATGTTTCGCATATATTCAGAAGTAACCTCTTCTTAGGTTCCTTCTGAAACTCACTATGTTACGGATAGGTTTTACTAAAATTTAATTATTACTAATACTAGATAAAGTTTCTTAAACGCAGTTAGCAATACAATGAGTTACATAAATATGTCACTTTAAGTATTCGGTAATATTCATAAAAAAGCCTAAAGAAACTAATGATAAGAGCACATCAAGAATACTCAAACCCATAAACATTCTGAACCTGGTCATTTAACTATCGAAATATTGGACAATGTGAAAAGTTACTTATAATTTATAACTTCGAAATGAACAAAATTGAATCCGATGCAAACTTAATTTTAAACGTGGTTTTCCAAAATTTTAAATTTAAATTCGACTTGAAAGCCACATATGCAGTAGGTAATATCAAAAGTCGTTCAACGGTTCAGCTTCTCTGATAAACTTGCTTGTAAACCTCGGCTAGCACCGTAACCGAGTAAGTCGTAAAGCAAGCCGCGTCGCAACCACATGTCATTGTGGCGCCCAAGCCAAACCAATTCATGTTTCATGTTTCAGGGCCTTAAGACGGAGCATTTGGCGGTGGCGGAGGTTGATCTGACTGAGTTCCAGAAAGTAACCTTAGCTGGTTCATATTTTGAGCTAATCTGGCAACAGAATCTTGTTCGGACGGGTCTGAGCCCGAGCCTCGTCTTTGTTTCAGGTTCGACGTCAATCCGCTGTCAGCCAGCGATTGGTTGATAAGTGAACCTTGGTGTCTCAGCTGGGACTGCAGGGAAGCGAGCTGGTGAGGGATGTCGGCTAGCTGAATGGACGGGATGACCGGAGCCGCACCGGGCTGGGCCTGAGCCGGACTGCTGAGACGTCTGAACGCAGATCGCGTCGGGGAATGACTGCGAGAAGATGGAAGTTGGTCGCCTTCCAGACTTTCCAGTTCGGAGACGTGATTTTCATCAATTCGACCAATGCTGCCCGATCGTCCACCCAAGGTCCGAACCGGCGAGAATGAGTGACCGGTTTCCACCAGAGCCTCCGACACCGGTTTTCTACGGTCCGGCGTTTTTATGACCGGTTTTATAGCACCTTCGGGTGGCGCCATTTCCGGTCCGACAGCGTCCACCAAACCAGTTTTGCCACCGGGATCAGCAGAACGCCGTCTGGCACCTGTAGGCGGTCGATTAGGGGGATTCGAACTTTCAGTCAATGTTTTGGAATGGCTTAATCGAGGAGCAGGCTTATTCTCTGGATTCATCTCTACGTCAACATTATCGTGACGTTTCTTCGCCGCCGATGTCTGCTTTTCTTCGGCAGCAGTTTTAGAAGAACTGTGGCCACTTTGAATGTCTTTGGGTGATGTATTAAATTTGTGTTTAGTGAAAACTGGATTTTGCTGCCGACTGCTTTCTTCGAGTAACGATTGCCGTCTATGTTTCTCAGCAATACTTTTGGCACTTTCTGGCGGTTCGGTTATAATAGTCACTCGACGTTGGTCGTCTACACCTTCAGGACCACCGCCAAATTCATAACTGACGCTCTGGGATTGCTGTAATCTTGGCGCAGCCGCAGCAACGAAAACATTTAGAGGTTTTCCGCCACCGTGGTTCCCACTACTACCTGAGTGCCCGGCTTTTCCTTTGCCAGCACCATCAGATCCTCCGCTATCCTCAGTCACTTCAGCTTTGGGTGGGACCGGGGGCTGCGACATGGGTTCAGTTGCAGCGCTTTTAGTTCGTGTTTTAATCAGTTGCTGAGGCGCCACTGATTCGTTTGCAGGCGCTTTCCCCTTCGAGTCTAGTGTTTGAGCAGCCTGAGTCGTGGGGGGAAATGGGAAAGCGCTCATCCCCGGGGGCAGCGTGGCAGAGGCGCCCGGTGGTTGGGGAGGCCCAGGGGCGCCGGGACTCACAGCTCGAATGGCATCTGGTGAAATGACTTGCGTTGGTGAACGGAAGCCAGAGCGCATCAGCTGAAATATGAAAGAAATTAAATTTAAATGGTTTTAATAGAAAAGTTGAGAGTTAAAAAATGAACTAGGAACAAAATACACACACGCGACCAAAGTCTTTCATTTGTGTCGCCGAAGCCGAATACCACCTAATAATTATAACAGAATTTCGTCATATCAGCTAATTTTCATAGTTTAGATAAGATAAAACTTTGCTTAGGATATCATTCAGACTACCGTGGCTTGTTGCTGAGCGAGACTATTAGTTATGCTGGACTCCAGATCTTGTAAACGATTCACCAGCACAGAAACTTGGGACAGTAATTCCTTGTTAGCCACTAGCAGCTGTTGCGTTCGAGCCTAAAACAGAAACAAAAAGAAACTTTAGATTTGGCTTTAGGTTTTAAAACTTCAACAACTTTACCACTAGCTATGAATAAACTAACTTAATACTTTTAAGTAATAAGTAACTGTAAATTATGAGCAAGCTAAGGGAAACAGATGCACTTTTGCATTAAAATGTATTCGTGAAAGTTTATAACATCAGTTGATTAATGATCAGTCAATCACCACAGTCCACTTCTTGCTACGCAACCAGCGCGAATTTATGCGAAAATCCCCCACATTCGATTAAGAGGGTAATTGAGTTTTTAGGTGTTTTTCTGGAAAGCCATAGCTCAGCGTTTACAAATTCAAATCGCAAACGGTCTTTTGCATTGAGTAGAACCCTTATATTTATTTATACCTGTGTGGCATGCATTGAAACTTAAACTTTGATTGTGTTTCCACTACAAACGGTTAGAGGAAGGTCCTTTCCACAGTATTAGGATTTTTGCGAAATATTTGCGCCACAGTTCTGAATCACACTCTGAATCTGAATCTATAATCTGAAAGTTGGCAAGATTTTCGACAAGGCTAACTCTCCCCAGGCATTTTATAAGTCAATTTACTGAAAAAATTGCTAATAAGCAAAGCACCGACAATTGAACGCATTTTTTTGCAAGTAAAGCTCTTTAAAAATGTTCAAAGGTGAAACTTCAAAAAAATGAGACACAAGCCTGAGGAATTTGACCTGTACAGTGCTGTGCCAAAAATTCATGCTCAAGAGTCATTTATAACTTCATTTCTGCCGGCGCGAAGTTAACATGAAAGTCACAAAAACCTCAAAAACGCAACTACCATCTTAGCAAATCATGAACGATCGGTTTATAGTATAATCAGACACTAAGAGCACAAATTTTTGACAGTGCGTAGCCGCGTAGCGTTCTGGTGTTCAATTTTTTAATTCGGTTCTGGCGGTTCATAGTCGTCTTAAGAACCATGTTTATTCCTTTTACGGATTAAAAAAGTAATTTATACCTCTGACTCTGGCAACTGCGACTAAACTTTTGAAAATTTACATCAACTTTAAGAATCATGATTAAGAATGCCAGTCCGTGAGCTCTGGATTAAACGAACTGAACTGTTACAGTGCTGTTTTTTTAATCAGACTTGAAATTATGCCAGCTGCTATTTTGAGCTGCCGTTTTGAGCGTGCATAAAAAATACTGTTAGTCCAAAGATTGACTTCAATAAGGCCACTGCGTTTAAAACGGTAAAAGAATGAGCCCCGCGAGGTTTCGTGCCTTACCTGAGATTCTAGTCGCGCAGTTGTTTCAGCTGCTAGTTGGTCCCTGAGCAATTGAACTTGGGCTGTCGCAACCTAAATTGAAGACAAGTTGTATCAAATTCTTTTTAGTATTTGCTTGAAGAATACAAATGAATTAAACCGCCTTATGTATCACATTAATAACCGCATTAATGCTAAAAAGCTAGAAAACTTTGAATTCGAAATGAATAAATATAATTTGGCTTCATTGTTGAACGCATATTGACTGACTGACTTCAAGTTTCAGAAATCTAAGACAAAACCATTAGCATGATTTTGGCGACTACTTGCGGTACTGTTGATGATTGGAATCAGTTGTTTTAGTAAATTACGTCTTTCATTTTCTCTCACGGTCCAGTATTTTTTGGCCAGACTTTAGTATAACCAAAATGGCACCTGTGATTGTTGCTGAGCTTGATCGAGTTGATTTCGTAGCAACTGCAGACTATACTGCTCCAGCGTGTGCACCATGCTGGGTGTGTTCGGGGAGTACATCGAGGGAGAGGCTTCGCGAATATCGTAGGCACTGGCACGGTAGTCGTGTGTGGGTTGTAGCTCGCCTTCTGTTCGAGAAAGACTACCCATGTAGGAGGGTAGGGTCCCTGAATGGTAATGGGTTCCACCTTGAACCAAACCTTGGAGTGTAGGAAGATTCAAAACGGACGGCATAGTTAGGGCAGATGCGGCTTGCATATATGGCGAGGGGTCAGCCCAAGAATGAGGGGGTACCTGGCTACCCCCGGGGTTGGAAAACTGGTCTCCCCCACCAAATCTCTGGGGGTTTCCGCCGGGGGGCATCACAGGATTAGCAGAGGCAGATTTTTGATACGGCCCCCCGCCCCCGGGAATTGGAGGGGGTCTTTCATAGTCTCGACTGGTGCCGGAGTCACTAGAGCCTTGAGCAATGGGAATGGTTGTTGAGCTAGAATTGGGGCCGCCGCGAGCCCCGCCATCGTTCGTCGGATTGCTGCGTTTCGGAACCAAGCCCTGAGCCGCTGCTAAACTGGTCCCACTGGCCGACTTGCCGCTGAGCGAGGATTCACGACGCTCGTGTCGAAGTTTTTCATACTGAAACAAAATACGTAGTTAACGTGGGCCGCGAAACTTATTCCTTGCTTACAAACTTTGTTTTCTACGTAAATTAAACTAATATGATCAATATAACTAATAATTAAGCAAATAAAAAAAGTGCTATTGAGATTGTCTTGACAGCTTGACAAACAAATTGTTTAGTCGGCAAACAAGGATAAAATTACACCAACATAGAGCAGTAAAACTCATCCAAATAGAAACACCAGAAAGCATCGATCCAGTACCTGTGCCTGAACCTTATGATGCTGAGGGTCAGAAAGGAAAGGAGACGAAGATTGGGAAGCGTCTGAGGTCTTTTCTTCTGCCGAACTCAAGGCGCCCTTGGTGTAAGGAACGGGTTGACTTCGGGACACCGGCAGGGGAGTACGTTCTGAAACACATCCCATGTATAGCCAACTTACGCACCATTCTCTTCAGACTGAACTGGACTAAGTTGTCCATAGTTCATACATATATGCGTTCTTAACGGTAGCGGTCGTGGTAGATGTGGTGGTACGTTTTACGCAGTTTTCCGACATGAGATGTTGTCGACGTTTTTTCCAGAAAAATGGGCCTTTTGAAGTTTAGAAGATTTTGTGATCGTACATACATAAGGAAATGTTAATGAAGTTTTCTGCGATTCTGTCATCGAGACGATACATATATAGATGTTAACCTCTGCCCTCTGATGTGATTACACTTGTTAGCGAACCAGTATACCGTTATTGTTACAGCAAACAACACAGTTCTAGGTTTAATGTTGTTTTTTGGTTCAGAACAAAATCTTGAAAAAATATGTTCCATCAGTCCTTTTTACGGGAAATCACTTTTGTTGCAGTTGGTTGAATACGTTTGCGTAAATGGAGGGCTAAAAATAGTGACAACGCTTTTAGAATTTACGACAGTGTGACAATTTTGAGGTTTTAAAAACTTGAAAACGACTGAACAGCTGCGGATAAAAGCTTTGGATTAATTATTGCAAAGTTAGAACGGCCTTAATTGCACCTGATAAAGTTTCTGGTTGACGTCAGGGAAAACTTTTCGGGTTGTCAAAAAAGCGTTCTCGACAAGACAAGTGTCGATCTGCGACTAGCCTAATTTAGGACCGGAAAGAGTGTCTTGAAATAAGTTAATTTTTCACCGTTTTTTGAAATATGTAATTCTCAAGTGTTTAAATAAGAATAATTGTTAAATACAATAAAGAAGTGTATTACTCATAACAAAATTATTCAAAACATAGCGCAATTACAAAATTAAAAATAACAAAATATAATAAAAGTGATAACAGAATGGAAAACAGAGATAGGAAATTGAAGAAGAAAAATAAAAAAACTAAACACATTGTGTGAAAAGAATAAAGAGCCAAAAGTGCTAAACCACAAAAACCCGAAAAACTTAATAAAATTTATGAAATCATTGCAACCAACAACTATATATTGCGCAATAACCATTAAGGATGTTTGTAGAAGGGTGTGTTGAAAATTAGTGAGTTGTAATTTGTCATTTTTAAAATCGGTCGGCAGTGAGGCTGCTTGAATTGTCTCAACATTTAGCAGTACTCAAATGTTAATAGTTTTTACCACTGGCGCGTGGAAACGCAATTATTACCGATCAATCCTAATTCTAGAAAGCTAAGTGTAAACAATCCCAACCGAAAGCAAAAAATTGTTTTTGTTTGTTAATAGTTTTGGGACGCACCTTATTACGTTGAAACTGGCTTCGGGGCCACTTTTGAACGAAAATTACACAATTTTTTTGCGTCATTTTGCGGTCAGCATTCGTCACTTTTCGCGAAGTTTTCATCCCTTTTAGCCGACGAAGCTTATAAATACGGACAATTCATGTTAAACACATATTTTTCACTCTGCTGTAGTCCCTCATGAGATTAACACAAAAAATTTTGTTTGTCACTTCCCAGTCAACATTCGTCATTTTTCATGAAGGATAAATCTCGTCGTACGTCGACAAACTGGACACTTGCACGTCACCGTACGTATCCAGGCTACAATTAATGACACTAAAGTAAATATAATAATTCCGTCTTCAGGCGGGATAAAAATGTAATAAATCACATAATTTGAAACAGCTTAGGGCCCAGTCCTTTACCGGATTAAACGGACTGGACTTATTTTAGTCCGAGGTTTTGGAATGACAAATCGGACTAAATGAACTAAACGAGTTAAAATAAGTCAGCGGCTTAATTTTAGTCTGACCCCATTCCTAAACTACCACTTGACTAAACGAATTTAACATGCACGCTTAACATTAGCGTGCATAATTAAGTCCGTTTAGTCCGATTAAAAAGCAGCGCGCTAAAAGTTAAGTCCGTTTAATCCGGAGGTTTTGGAATGGCATGTTTAAGCATAATTTTCAAAGTCCCATTATATGTAATTAGCCCTTTAATCCGGTAAAGGAATAGGCCCTTGGTTAACCAAATTACAGTGACTTGTGATTGTGAATATTGTAGCAATATAAGTATAGCAATATTGTACCTAGTTCGTGGTGAGAGGGTCGTGTGGAGGGACCGGCGGTGGCGGCAGCAGCGGAGACGGATCGGTTGAGGGAATGCGGTGTGGCGGTGGGGGGCTCGAAATCGGGCTCGCCGGGGTCTTCGGTCAGCCTCTGCTGTGAGCTCAAACCGTGACAAACTTCGAAGGCTTGGCCGATCGTTCGAACGACACTCATTGCTTGGCTCTGAAACAAAAAAATAATACATAATATATAATTATAATATATAATATATGAACTGTTAGTTTCATAATATATAACATAACAATATATAATTATAGTATATAATATATAATAGGTATGCTAGTTTCATAGTACGTAACGTAATGCCTACCTCAATTCAAAGTATTTTTCGCTTGATGTTTATAATATTAAAACAGTGCTGAATAAACAATAAATAACCAAACAAAACTAAAGAAACCAAGCTATTTACTTTAAATGAACTCAATGAAAATATGAAAAGCAGCAGCACAAACTAATAATCGTAAGAAGAAAAAACATGACAGGTGGGCGAGTTTTGGCAAAAGCTAGGCGTTTAATTATTAAAATAACACAAATAAAAATAAATGAATGAACAAAAGTACTAATTCTTCTGAGTAATAATAATTCTGGGTAATAATTCTCAATAATGTTTTAAAAACTTGAAAATAAGAAATTATTAAAATGACAACAGTGAAGCAATAGCATTCTGTAACCATGAGTCATATTGTGTCGGCTTGCTGAAATAACTGTTTTTCTACTTAAACCAAGGTATAGTAATCAATTACCAAACTGTTTGAAGCATCGATCCTTTTTAGATAGCCAATCGAATGCGCTTATTTAATGCATGAATGATGATTAATGAAACTTTAGCTTTAAAATTATACTAACGGTCCGTGCAACATAACATTGTCTATCCTTTAGCTCATCATGATGATGATGATTGAGCCTATCTTTACCTCTAGTTCGGGTTCTTCGTCTAAACTCGATAAAACGCCAACGGATCGACCCCGTCGGGGGAATTTTGGCAGCACGGGTTCTCCAGGAGCGCGCTTTTTTGACATAAGACGTAAGTAGTAAAATTGTACTTCTTCATCATCGGCCATGTGTATCCATAACAGGCAACAGACATGTGTGTGGGGCTGGATGGATGCGCTCAATAATAATCACCCAATCGACCAATTAATCAATAAGCTGACTAATCGAAGAGGGACATGAAATGGACATGTTTATCATCACTGCACTGGCGCATGCAGCAAATCGCAGCGCACAAAAAACTGTGATGAAATTATTATTGGTAAATTATATGCGCATAGACCTATATAATTAGTAGGTCGCCATAACGAAAAGTTTTCAATGGGGCGCTAAGCTGCTGTGGGCTGCAAAGGTTTTGCGGGCTGCCGCACCAAACGTATAGCACATCGCGCGTTCAGTAGATAGACACGCAGAAAGGCCCTAAACGAGTTGCGAAAGGTAGTTTGATGTCAGGAAGGCTGAAAAGTTGTCGATAGACAAAATGTGCTCCCATATTTCCAATCCATTACTACGCTATTCTGCGGCTTAGCAACGTAACAAGGTTCGCAAACCCGCACAAATCGATCTGCAACTTGGTTGGGCACCAGGGAATGGTTTTTTTTGGAAAGTCACTTAATGGTTGAGGAAAAAAGTTATTTTTATGAAGCAACAAGCACGTCTTGCGAGTAAAGTTAAACCACTTTTAGATAGTTTAGGTATGTTGCAATATTCTTACGTACAGACCGAGGATATTCTTCGAATATATAACGCGGCACTAAATTTCTTAAAGCTAACACTTTTATGTTAAGCTGCAACATGTTGCTTTCAAAATCTATTTATCAGATATTCATAATCTTGTTAATGATTATATACTAATAATATAAGACTCTTATCGAAAACAAATAAGTTGTGTGAAAATTCAATGCAAATGCATGTGCGAAAACAGTTCAATTTCAGCAAGACAGACATAAATACGTAATGTTGAAACTCGATGTCGTGTGCAAACGTCAGCCAGCACAGTATTTTGTTCAGCCGCTTGTGTTATCGCATGCATGGACTTGCCAAGGCGTGGTTTGCCAACGGCTTTCGGAACTCAAAGTATCATGCTACCGATGCGCTGATAAACAGTCCAGTAGTGCTGCGCCAAGTTTCGTCATATTACTGCCTGTGTTATGTTTGTTTGCAAGTTATCTAGCACAAATGAAGGCGTGATATGATATATGCATTCACCGTACACCACTAGCCTATATGTTACACGCTGAAATCGAAGATCGAACACACACTGTGAGCACACACGCTCACACAAAGAATGTATTTTTAGGACCTTCCACTTTCTACAAGGCGATTAACACAGTAATCTGGAGATACGTGTTAATTCACCTTTTGTAATATAGTATATACGCGGCGGCTGAGGCCGCCGCGTAAAAACGTATGTTACTAAACTTTTTTAACGTGTTTACCTACAACATGGACTTTATAAAATGCATAACAATGCTAAAAATAGTTCCAAATTGTTGGAACATGAAAATTTTTGATCCTGGTTTGAAAAACATGTATAAAAGTTATTGAAAGTACAAAACCATATAGAATATCGCAGTACATATGTGGAGAATGCCAAGGGTTTGTTTTAGGTAGAATATATTTTGGGTGAAGGTTCGTATTCGGCTAGTGTATCGATTAGGGTGGGAGTTTGTTTTCGGTCCGCTGGGCAGACCAGTGTAGAGTCGGGGGCTATGGGTGATATGGGTGCGGGGCTTGGCTTTCTGATATGGGTGCGTTTTCACTTTTCAGTGTATTATTCGCAACTCTTACAGCTACACATTCAAAGCAAGACAACACAAGATCTGAGAATAAATTACTAAAAGCTAACAAAAGGCAAGTTAAATAGGTTCTAAGTAACGAATCAAATCGATCAAGAGTATGCGACTAACGAATTGTGACGATTTGTCACTATCGATTTCAGTAAAATTCTTCAATTATGCAGCAATTTAAAGTTGCAAGGAAAAACCATAAACAGCGTTTGTAGTTGATGAGAAAGACATTAAAGTTAAAAAAATGGCAATAGCATTTCAAACTTTTTGCTACATTGAGCTTACTTAAATGTTTCAGTTGCGTAATGTCTTTATTTTCTTTAAGGTTCCAGACTTAACTACTGCATATGACAAATTGCAGGGTTTCAAAGACGTTCTTTCGATGCCAACTCTACGTGTCATTTTGAAATTGTCGTCAAATCAAAGAATTAACTTAATACTAAAGGATAAATTAAGTATTACACAATTAATACTTACTGATAATTTAATGCTAGTATTATTAACAGTAAGTAGCACGTCTAGTTAATTCTAAAAATGATGGAAACATGGTCAGCTATAGTTAGCTCGATGTCATGTAAATGAACTATGGCAATTGTTTAAGCCCTGACTTGTCAGAGAAATGCAGATATTAGGCGGATTATGGAATCGTTACAATGCAATGGAAAAGATTAAAGCTTTTAAAAAAATAATACAAAACGACGAAATATAAAACAAAAAAAATTGAAAATTTGCAGCAAGTAGTCTTGCTAAGTAATGTTAACGTTAACTTGACTCCATTGAAAACGCAAACTCAATCCGATAACATTTAAGAAAATACTTTGACCTATCAACAATCAAAGCGATCAAACGTTTAGTTTAAAGCTAATTGCATCTAATTTCTACATAGTGTTTTTTAAAAGCGTCTGCTTATTTGAGTTTGTCGGTAACCTGATTTTTTTTATTTTGACATGCATCAAGCAAAAGCTTGCAAGAATACAAATAACATATAAATTCATGTGATAATCATTTCTGCATTTTGGAAACTGGTGACAACCGAGAAGAATAGGGTTTAATAAAAGATGTGACCAAAAGCAAGTTAACTATAATTATTTTGCGTTAACTATAATCAACCTTGGTTAAGTTAACTATAATTAACCTTGGTTTGCGATTTGATTCTATATGCGCTATCCTTATGTTAACTTCTTACAACAACATCACTCGGCTTTTATCGGACTGTAAGTCTATCAGCAGATCGTTGCACAGTCGGTGACAGTTCCGCAGTTATAGCGGTGATAATTTACCAGGAATTTACTTCAAATCAGTTTAACAGTCAATTTACACTCCGGTTATACTCACTCACTTTATAACTAACAAGCTAGTTGAGCCTTTTTGGGTCTGAGACAACCATAAGGCGTAGTTAAATCCAATGTCAATTTTTCTGGTTCTAGGCGGAATATACATGTTGTTCTTATGCATATTTGTATAATCTGTGTAATACATATTTATGAAAACCACAATGTTTCAATAGTATTTCGAACACAAGTTTTGATTTTTAACATTTTATTCGATTTTTGAAAACATAAATCATGTATCGTGTAAAAGATTGCCTAGAAAACAAGTAATTATGTTGTAACCTAAGGTTTTTTAAGTCTTAAATAGACAAACACCAATAAATCACAGCCATAACTTGGTTTTGTTAAATTTTGAACTGATTAAACAATCTTAAAACAGCAAATTTATTAGTTTCACTTAAAATCGTTTCGCTACTGGAGACAGTTACAGTAAAATGTCGATCAAAATTTCGCGACAAACATTCAGGGGCAAGTAACGATTGTTCAAAGTCTCTTTCAAGCACGTATTCACAGCTATTTTTAAGAAAGCAGTGAAGACATTTTTTCCTATTTTTTACATTCAAACTAAAAATGTGACGTGTATTTTCTTTTGTAAAGCAGTATACATAGCAATATTTCGTTAGCAATATCAATTATGTAGTTTAAGACTAGCTGCCATCTTGGCTGTTACTGTTCAACGTGTGTTAATACCAAATGTAGCTATGTAGCCTTTAACAAGGAGCTATGTAAACTAAAATAAAAAATGCTATTTTTTGTTTTTGAAATGCTATTTTTTGCTTTTAAAATCTAATCTGCTAATAACTTAACAAAAAAAATTAACCTAAGAAAGAAATTGTAAACATCTGTTTGTTTAACACCTTCATTGATTGTCTAGGCACAAAAGGGTCTGTGTACAATAAAATTCTTGTATGCAAACAAGATTAATTAATATGAGTATGTAGATATTTCGAGTAAAATAATTAACGACAAAACTAATTGATAGTAGAATACGATACTAATTTTTACAATGACCTAATTTTTCTAAGTTTCAAGTTTTCAAAATTACGATGTTTTTGAGATACAGTATAAAAAGCATAAAAGTTCATAGAAAAGTAAACAACACTACTGTTTAGCATACTAGATATGTATTATTTTTATACTTATTTGCACAGAGTGTTATACACTTTTTATTCTATTTTATATACAATTTAAAGCTCAACTGTCCTCAACCTTTAGTTACTGTTCGCTACGTAAACAAAAAACTTCTTACGTTGCTTTGTTTCACAAAACGTTATAATTGATTACTTTATAAAAATTTCCATGACTAAGTTTATAATTAAAAAGTTCAATTCGTTCAAAATTCATAAAGTCTAATAAGACATAAAATGTCAAAAAATGGTGCGATGCGCCTGACATTTTCTACTAATTGACTGCAATATATGGTAAAGTGCAGTGGCAAATGGCGCAAAAACGTCTGCGTTCGAAATGCCATTGTCGGTGTACATGTGCCTATTGTGTCTTTTATAAAACTGGGAGCGACCGTATATACCCAACGTAGCGTACTTAATGGCTTCGCACTAAGCAAAAATGCGCTTGCGTCGTAAATAAGAACGTCTAACGGTGACATTTTCTTGCGTCATATGGGGTTTATATTTAACCTTAAAAGATTGGGCAAAAAATTCCACCTCCAGCTGTAGCATGTTCTTTTTGTGCGTGTTAAAATATACAACTAACGACACATTCCTTGTTCAGAAACGCACAAATGTAAAATTAGCTTGTGATGTGTCAATCATGGGGTAATAACCAATTTTAAAGTTTTGACATTTACGAAAAATTACCAATTTTAACTCCACTGATGCGTACGCTGCACTAAACTATAGGGCTGCTTTGATTTCTATCGTTGTAAATGAGAATTAGGGTCTACGAGACCCTTGGCTATTGTGTCATCGTTTAGTACTCGCGATGTCGATATTTGATCTCCGACACCATCTTTTGGCTTTTAGAAACTAGAATTTCTTTTTTTCAGCTATTTCAGCGAAACACTACGTTCTCAGAACATCTCACGTTCTAGTACTACAGTTATTGACCGTATGAGCCGACATCTTACGCTTGATGAGGTGAGCCTTCTACAGTTTGAGTTGTATATATGCGAACGGGTTGAAATCTTCCGTTTTCGCTGTTTTCAATGTCTGGTTCGATCTGGATTAGCCTTGGGTCCATGTAATTGTAATAATAAAAATGAAATCCACGCTATAGTGTCGTCTTTCAGCATACAATTCTCGACGCTTCCTACAAAGTGGTTAATAGCGCTATAAAGTGATAAAAAACTTATAAAATGAAAATTACTCATTATTAACAAATAACCTTGGTTAAAACCATCCTAATATGTTTGCAAACCTTCAGGAATGTTTTTTATAGTTTTGCTAAATTTATTGAGCAACTTTTAACAAATTGAGCGCAGAATGCAAGTTCAAGTTGATTTTCTCATTCCATTTTGCTAAAAATTTGCAGCAACTATTTCTAATCATTGTGATGCCTTTATGAGCTTGCTGTGAATTAAAAATGACTTGTGACAATTGACGCCAGTAATTGAGGACTATATTGTCATTCTCACGCAATAACTTGACGAATTCGTAGAGACTTCAAAATAAATTGTAAAGTTCGTCAAAAACACTGAAAGAAAACGAGTGGTTTAATGTTAGCAGTACTGTTACTTGTACTGGCTGAAATTATTTCTTTTTCGTTATGCAAACACATGCTTTCTTTGTTACAGTGGTTTACACAAGAATGTTTGGGTGCGATTGTATTTAATGAAACTGCATATGTTCGTTTATTTTAAGGATACTTTAACGTAATACCAATATAAACATTATTAAAATAAACTAGCATTTTTCATTAAATAACAATCTCAAGTCGCTAAATTACCCTACTGGTAAGATATACATATTTACGTTAAGTTGAACCAAGAGTACATAATAGCGTCTCACACTACATAGTAGAAGAGTGAGACACTCTCCAGCCAGCCTGTGTGCACAGGCAGATGCGCTGCTCGTTTTCAGGCTACATGTTGACATTCTGTGCAACATGTGGCTGGCCAATCAGCGCGTAGGTTCTGTGCGTAACACACTTTAGTATATAATCGCTGATGCGTTGAAAAGCATGAAGATAGGGTTAACAGCTTAATAACTCATTAATTATTTATACATAGTCTGCTTGCAAAAACTTTAAAAAAGGTTTACAAATACCTTTAGGGATATTTTGGCAAACTTTCTGCGAAATTGATTGAGACATTTTTGAGATATAAACTTTTCTCAATTTCTTAAAAGTTTGTCAATCAATTTCGCTGAAAGTTTGTAAAAACATCCCCAAAGGTACCTGCAAGCCTTTTTAATGTTTTTGCAAGCAGACTATAAATAAATCTAAGTTAGGAACCTTTTATCCCTATCCCGTTTTATGATTGGAGCACGTGCACAGGCGTCTGGCCAATCAGAGAATAGGAGCTCGCTTCTGATTGGCCAGCCACATGTTGCACATAATGTCAACATGTAGCCTGAAAACGACTAGCGCATCTGCCTTTGCTAGAGCACAGGCAGGCTAGAGAGTGTCTCACTCTTCTTCTATATAAAGTGAGACGTTATTATGTACTCTTGGTTGAACTTCTACTGACAAGATATAGCTTGGCTTAAGGGGGTAGTGTCGCGAAACCAGTCGGCCTTGCGTGGCTGTGAAACTTGTTCAGTAAAATGTTTGAAACTGTTCTTTCTATATTTTTAAAGTAAAAATTAAGGCAAATAACTTTGCCAAGTTTAAGCAAAATTGGTGTTTGCTGTTGTTTGTTTGTTTGTCAAGACTCGAGCATCTTATTTCTAATTTCTAACTTTGGCTGCTATGTCGAGGCTGTTAGTAACAAATTGGAGATAGTTTCAGTTAAAGCCATAGCAAAGCTCATACTCTATCATGTTCACTTTTGAAAGTGACAGCGAAAGAAAAACGTTCCAAATTGACCTTTCTAAGAAGATATGTACAACTGTGCTTAACCGACGACGAAATATAGTTTACACAGCTGAATTTTTTCAGTTAGGCAGCCATAGGTGTTTGGTATAACCATTGTACACCGGCTAAGTGCCTAAACCAGGAGTTAAGCCTCCCCGGGCGTACCGAGGTGCGTTCACGTTGAGTTGTATGTACAAGCATATTTCATCGAAAAGCAATACAAACTGACAAACATTACCATGGTTTAATGATGAGAGGCGGGTGAGGGTGAATTATATTGTGTTGATGTAGTAGCCGCTGTAGAGCGTAATTGAAGTGGTAGTATATTGGCATCTATCTCACCAAGTAGATTCGACTTTCGAAATTGTCAACTGACCGTCTACAGAAGCTCTTGCGTGTCTTGTCTTCGTTTGAAATGGGTTCGCCGTTTGATGCCAACTTCAGTCTTACACAAAGGAGTCTTGCACCGGCTCCAAGTGGCAAACTCTTATGGATGGCGATATTTTCTAAAATTTGGTTTTCGTTTAAAGCCGTTGAATCGTAGACTAGACTGCATCATGTTTTTTTGCTCTAAGCTTTTTTGTTACTGCGTTGAATTTGTGACATCGCTTGCTCTTTTATCCCTCTCTGATTCCACGTCTTTCCACGGTTTCAAACTTTTCCTCCTTCCCACCTTCCCATCTGACTCCAACTGGCTCAGTCCATTCGATCCGGTTACCGAATTCTCAATAAATTCCAACAAAAAACTCTTTCTTTTACAGGGTAACTTTGATCGTTGCTCAGTCTATCGCCGATCATCTAAGTAAAGCACGACACCAAAAAAGAACCGTCACCTGGACGATCTAGTTTTTACTGTACAAGCTTAACCTAAAACCGTGCCAAATGCAATACAATTAGAGAGATTATTAAATACAGACACACAATACACATTTCTCCTGATCAGACATCGACTTCTGACTGTCTATCAGACAGTGCCTCGTCCATTGCTCTGGACGGTGTGCCCCTTACTGGCAGACAAGAGAAGCAAGATATTGTACATAGGTACACTATATACTATAAATAAAATTAACGTTTGAAGCGGAGAAAGCGCAAATTTAAACTGTAATCTAAATTTAAAGCGCTGAAGTATTTCGTTAAGAAAAATTTACGTAATAATTCTCTCAGATTCATGTTACAAAGTTCTATTGTCATGGGTTCTATGATTTTTAACTCTTTTACTATTCATGCAGATCCATATTCAGATGTTTGCCTCTAGGAACCATCATAACCCCCTCGATGTCACTGTAGCCCTCTAGGACTGTATGCACAGATATACAGAATATGGGCATTTCGATTACCAAGTCAAGTGCCAGTTATTGCATTACGTGAACACTACACCATCAACCTCCATTATCGCTATAGTTGCACGAGGATGCATCCGACACATAGGAGATGCCATTTTTCTACCAATGATTTTTCTACCTAGGTTACTTTGCAGGCCACCACATCACCTTTAAAAACCACATCACCTTTAAGATGTCATTATTGTTGTGAAGAGTTGTTATTATTTTTTTGTATTTTCATATTTAGGAAATGCATGCCTAGGCTATACGATACACGCTACGAATACACGAGAGGTTTATAAACCGCCAAGTGGCAGTGAAAGGATCAGAACTCTCGCTCTCGGTTCTCGGCTGCCTAGTAAGCAAATTTGTTTCAGAAATACAAATATATTTTCTTTTTATTTCTTTCTACCTTTCTTTTATTTCTTTCTTTCTTTTTATTTTTTATTTATTGTATTATCGCAGCTCACAGTTTTCAATACAGTCTACCTTGTTTTTTTTAATTTTAACTTTAGCTCGAATGGAAAAAAAGCGCCGTACCACTTTTCTACAAAAAACAACTGGACACATTGTGCAACAGCAAGCCTGTCCAAAAAAGTGTTCCGATGCAAAACGGCAACCTACTAATCTAAACCAGATTTATCGATTGGCATGCAATAAACAACAACCCGTAACGCAGATTAAGCAGTAACATATCCATGTACTAATAAAATATGCAAATACTAATAAAATGTTCATAAAAACATAAAATAAAAAATTTTATATTTTTTGTAAAAAGTGGTTAAAGATACGACGATCATGCTTTGGCACCGTAAGAGAAAACAACTACCGACACAAAAGTAAGCACAATCAGTAAGTACATACAATCTGAATTTTCATTAACAACTCATTGCGCCAATACAATGTTACGCGGTAGTCAGAAATTATTGGCCTTTTGTAAAATAAGGGCTAAAACAGCAGGCTTTGACTGGAATTCGAAACTAAGTGTGTTACGGATCAAAACTAGACCCGAGTCTTTAACTCCTTGGGGCCCAGTTTTATTAACTGGATTAGATGAACTAGATTAAATTCTCTAACTCAACGTTACATCGCCGAAAGTTCATAAAACGGAGAGTCAGTATTTACAAGAAAATACCAGATGAAGGCTCGTCAGGAATGTGATCAACTATAACAAGAGAAGCCAGTACTTAGCTAAAAGAGAATTTTGCTTATTTCTTTGATTGCTAATGATTGTGACCATTGGATAAGAATGAACTTAAGTTAGACCTAACACGGGTTAACCACTAAAAAAGCATACCTTTTTAGAGCACTTGAACACGTTGCATTTGAAGGCGTTGTTGGCATCTCTAGCAATGTAGCTGAATATCTGAAGGTCTTGGGAATCGTGAGAAACGTAGAAGATTCTGCAATACAAATAACTGAAATAAAATCAATGAAAACTGCTCCTAACAGAAATATGTCTTTCTGAGTTTCACAAAAAGTCTTCAACTTTAGACTAGGTCTAAAACGTCTGTTTCGATTGATATCGAACATCGTAATGAAACATGCTATTTCATACAATCACATAATCGACTTAGACTGGCCACAAGTTAAACCAGCTTTTCTGCTGAGAGAAATATGGTTACATTGTGAGTTCTGACTGTCAATATTTTAGAAGAAATATCTAACGCGGCCTTTATTTGAAGATTAAAAATATCTAAAACCTTCTTTACCTTCTTTATGTATACCTTTGCTGCTGAGCAGCTCAAAAGCATCTCAAACAACAAAAATTGGTGAAATATAAACACGTGTTAGTGTAAATAACTTTAAAGTTATATTTTTGGAAAAATGCTACGTACACCGATTTCTGAATTCGAGTTGCCAGATTCGGAATCCCATTCCCATTCGAATTAACCATTAGACTACATATGTGACAATATATAAAAAGTTGTTAAATTCACTAACGTACATATACATAGGCCAGCTGTCAAATTGTAAAATTTTAATCGAAGTTTAACTAACTAATCATAGTACGACATTACGTCAGCATTTATTTCCAACTGGAGTTATGCATAACAGGTCTGGATGCCACAGTACTTTGAATGCCGATTGTTCAGCGTATAACGCTGCTGATTTCGGATCTCAGGGTTGCAGTTATATGTGTAGGTTATAGCACGATGTAGAGTGCACTCAGTAATTTATACGCACTGTTACGTGAAGCTCCAAGTGCATAAACGAGTGCGCGCAGCGCACGAGTTTATGCACGCGGGCTTCACGTGCCAGTGCAAATGATTGCTGAGTGCACGCTACAAAGTATTATAATGTACTTATGTTATAACTGTTTTGAAATAACAGTGCAATAACTAAGATGCACGCCTACAGCAGTGCTATAACTAACTTATACGGCACGCTGTGAATCTAGCAGCGTGCACTTAGTTATTGTCGTTAGTTATTGCACTGTTATTTCAAGACAGGTATGATATAATTACATGTTATACATACATGCAAAATACTTTTGCGTCGCGATTTCGCGTCGCAAACAAACCCAACCTGTTTTCGCTTGAGCAATTTGGTTTCGACCTACCTGCCAGCGTAGTGTAATGTTGCAGCACAGTGCAGCACTGTTTTATTTTTCAAGTGGTTTCGACCTCATTAACTTTTTAAACACATCAGTGCAAAATAGTCCGGAATTTATTTTTGTTCCTTCTAGAGAAGGAACTATTGTTTTGAAATTAGTTGGTCACAGCGTTCAACGCTGCAGAGCAGGCTGCATAGCCTAACATAGCCAGTATGTTTTGCGTGGATTTCAGCATGAAGGATGCCTGGTGATTTTTGTCTGCGTATATGCATAGAAATCAATATTCAATGTGCAGTGTTGTAGTAATGTAATTTTTCAAAGTCAGCAAAGTAATGGTTCACCAGCAGTATATTTTTTTTTCTTTCGCCCAGAAAGCATTCGAACACAGCTATGTTCAGATTCGCTTCTTTCTTGTGTTGAAGAATAGTAAGGCTACGAACCATTCTCCAAAACAAGAGTATATCCTATTGGTAGCTATTATGTTATGGTGTATGAATGTTTAGTCTAAATTAGGGCAAGTTGTGAGACCTTGACCTCCGATCCGAGGGTACAGACGCAAGAGTCTCACGTAAATATTTGAGTCTAATTTGATCTAGTGTGTGTGGCGGGTGCTGTAGTCGTAGTTGTAGTTGTTGTTGTAGTTGTTTAATTAATTTAATTTAATTAATTTTGTTTAAAAAGATATGCCCAGTTAACGGAAAAAGCGGCAAACCTTAAACTTAGTTTTTGCTGCCGCCGCCGGAGCGGCGGCAGGTTTTTCAACTGCTTTTTGGCATAAGCTGGAAACGAAGCAGATTGCATGATTTGTTCAACTTTTTGTTTGTCGCGGGCTCATGTATTTTTAAAAGTTGCTTACAATTAGATGAAAACCGCAGTACAATTTTGTTAATTATGTTTAATTACTGTATAAGTTATGTATATATTGCTATAAATATTGTATATTGTAATAATTTTTAAGGTTTTATTCTGAAGTTTTAAGTTTGAAATAATCTGAGGGCTACGATTTCGATGTGGTGTTGCAGTGTTGCCATTTTTTAACAAAACGTTTACAATATTTAATCTGAAACATAAATTTTGCGCTTAAATTTCAGTCCAGAAAGGGCGACATGAGTAGTATAGGGCCACCAAACCAGGGCCGGTTGGGTACGGGTTACCGGCCCTGAATTCAGGGCCGGCCCAGAATTGGGTACGCTCGGGCTTAATCCGGCCCAGAATTGGGTACGCTCGGGCTTAATCCGGCCCAGAATTGGGTACGGGATAAGATATTCGGCTTAATCCGGCCCTCCAATAGGGTACCGGATCAGATATCTCTGTTAATCCTGCACTCCAATAGGGTACGGCCGAGATTACTCTGCTTTGTCAGACCATTCGGTTCAGTACCCAATTTAAAGAACTACAAAGTTTAATTACGCTATAAAAATCACTGTCAGACGTCATTTTTGAGGCTCTGTAACTCGACAATGTGACCAGATACAGACAAGTTGTTGAACATTCAGGGAGAACTTTTTACAAGCTTTCACGCACTGGATTTAGTTTATTTTTAGCTACTCCAGATTCTCCGCCAAATGGAGGGCCAATCACAGTTTTGTACAAAGTTGAAAAAAGTTGAGTTTTCTCAAGTTTGAAAATTCATATCCGGACACGTAGTAATACGTATTAGCTGTAACTGGCATTGTTGGTAGACTACCTACCAATGTTTAGGAATATTCATTTACCTATGTCGTATCTATGTTCAACTCCTTAGAAAATGGAGGGCCATTTGGTGAGGGTAAGGGGGACTTTTCAAAAAACGTCAGATTTCAAACTCTTATTTTAGCGGTTATAGTGAAGCTAAACCTTGAAAATTTGGTATGGTAAAAGGCTAACGTATGAAGCTTAAAATATATAACGATGGAGGTCAGTGACTACTGGTCAGCGATTTCGCAAATTTTTTAGTCAGTGGAGACAAAAGTGTCATAAATCGAACTAAGGATATTGGATTGCAACGAAATTTTACACGTGCAATGACCAAATGTAGGTCTATACACCGTGTGATATCTGTGTGATTTTATTTAAAAAACACTGATTTGTGATTTATAAAACTTTGACTTCCTTGGGGTGCAAAGATATCTATTTTGGCTTAAATCAGTAAGATGAAATTCAGCATGGATAAAGATAAATATGTTGGCAAGGCACTTGCAAAGTTTGAAACTAATCGGCTCGGAAAATTCCAAGTTATGCTTTTTTAAAGCAAGACACTCCACTTTTTTTTAGTCTAAAAATTCATCATACTTGGTTCGGTACGTACGTACTTAGCATAGCTGTTTCTTATCAGTACAGCTGTAGTTCAGCTGTACAACATTATGTACGTGTGTGTGTGTGCGTGTGTCAAAAAAAGTTAATTTTTCTCAAGTTTGAACGTCAAATAGCGTGCAGTTGGAAAACTTCTTCATCCACAATGACTGGCACAGCCTGGCGTTTTAAGTATCAGCTGGAATTCAAACAGACACTATGTAAACAAAGTTGTGTACTAGGGCAGTAGTCACCCATTATCTAGGTTTTTCTAAGCGATCACGTGACTACATAGGTTGAATTTGATTGGTCAATTAAAATTATTACGCAATAGTTGAAATATGATTGGTTAATTGTTGCGTCATCACCAGATGAAACAACCTGCGTAAAATTTGCGTCGGACAGTGTTAATCGAATAAAACCATTCACTTGCTTCCGTGAACCAAAAAAGTTGATTTCTTTTCTTCAGACCCTCCTTGAACGTTCTTAGCCAATATATGAGAATTCATCGCGACAAATGATTTACTTTAGTTTTCGAATCCGTTTAAATAGTTTACTGATAAGAAGTTTAGTCTAGACTAGTTATTTTTTGTTGCGAAATAGGCGCGTACCAGTTGTTAGCTTACTCAAAAAAATTATCAATACAGAAAGACTTATGAGTAATGTCAGTGTTTAGTTACCGCGAAAATATATCTCCTATAATGTACTTAGTCATACAGTTTGCGGCTTTTTGCCCAAATTTTAATTATCAATTTTACGCAAAATTAATAACTAGATAAATATTAATTATGAATTTCAATTTTTATAAACCCGCCATTTTTTTCAAAACATTAAATTTGAATGGTGGTGATAATGTACTTAGTCATACAGTTTGCGGCTTTTTGCCCAAATTTTAATTATCAATTTTACGCAAAATTAATAACTAGATAAATATTAATTATGAATTTCAATTTTTATAAACCCGCCATTTTTTTTCAAAACATTAAATTTGAATGGTGGTGAATTTTTTAGTTCATAAAAATGCAATGCAATTGAATTGACTATGTGTGTGTGTGTGTGTTTGTGTGTGTGAATGTGTTTGTGTGTGTACGTGTGTGTGTGCAGATGCCAACTAGTGGCGGAAAACTAGTTAGGAATCTTACGGTAGAGACTATATTTTACGAGTATGAACGGTAACTAAGCGGCTACGTGTCCGAGCAACTTGACCAATATGTCATTGTGTAGCATATACTTGGGGCTACAAACTGATGTAAAAAAACTTGGCGAAGTTGCTACGTTAAAGGCAAGTATCACGTGTTTTATTGTACATAATGGTGGTTTTTTGGCAAAACCGCGCAATTTACAGGCATGGACGATTTTTCAGCCGTTATAAGACCTATAAAAACGATCAATACGTCATTGTATAGCCTATAATAAGTACTATACGGCGCTCTAAAAATCTTGGCGAAATTATTAGTTTGTGGGGAGGTATAGCAGGTTTAGTATACCTTATTAGCTAAAATGATACCTCACATTTTACGGGCATGCAAGATTACTCAGCGGTTACAGAGCCGATTGACTCGAGCAATATATCATCGTATAGCATAACATAAGTACTACGAGCTGATAGTATAATAACCTAAACTGAATACCGACGCTAAGGGCAGACATACACATTTTAGTAAACCCTAAGGTGGTTTTGCTGGTAACCACAAAAGTGTAAAATGATTAATGGCTAATAGTAGGTAAATTGATAGCTTTAGACAAGCTTAGAATGAGTCGTGACGTGACGGCGTAGATAATGTAATATGCGATAATCATAAACTTGTTACATTTATTTTGTGATTTTGTCTGATCGTAAGTGGGTTTTTGTAAGTATTTTTTGAAAAATTTTAGCTGTTGCTTGGAATTTAGTAAGATAATTGCTCCTTTTGGGTTAACTTTTACAGTAATATGTGTCTATTATAGACTTATTTCGCCAAAGTTTAGGACTATTTAGTCTGACAATGCTCCATTTTTCTAAAATTTTATGGCCTTGCGTGTTAATGATAGGCTTATCGTGGCAATTTTTGCGGTTTTGTGTGATCGTCAGTGTGTTTTTGCAAGTATTTTTTTGAAAAATGTTAGCTGTTTGTTGGAATTTAGTAAGACCATTGATTGTTTCGGGGCACATGGGCATAAAGTTAGATAAGCTCAGTACCAAACTTCAAGGTTATACGGCACTTGATTCAATCAAAGCTGCGCACACGCAGACGCAACGTGGTACATTTGTTTGCGGAGGATTGAAAACGTCAGATTTTGATCCAAATTATGTAGAATATATAAATTTTATGGATTGGGTTCGAATGATATTAATATTAGCTCAGCTAGGAACGATGGCACTGAATTTCGGATGAAATTTACGACGTGTCGGATCCGGATGATGGGCACATCATCAAATAGGGCACAAATAGGGCACATGACCATAAATTACGTTGAAGAATTACTTGTCTACTAAGAGTGTTTCATGTCACAATGGAACTCTGGGCATTGCCTGATTCTTAGTAGACAAGTAATTCTTTTTATCTGTAATTAAACTAAAAATAGCTTTAGAGACAATAAACTAATAATATTTAACCTTAGCATCAGAACCTAGCTTAAAAACGTATATACTTTGTAGTACAGGTGATGACACAAACAATTACTTATTGACGATGTAAACTGAGCCACGTTCGATATACTTAAGACTGAATTCCACCAAAAATAACCTTAGGGTACCGAAACTAGCTTTAGGGTACATTCATCAAGAAAAATGATAATAGCATAATAACTTAGCTTAGATATTTACATCATCTAGTAGTACACAGAAAATGACACATTGAATTGATCATATCAGTGCATATAGTATTCTTCAGGTAAAAAACCATCCCAGTAAATGTGTGGCTGCATTTGAGTTGCCATAAAGCCTAGCTAATTTCCCCTTGTTGCAAACACATACACACAAGCGCGAAAGTTTAATGTCCATTCAGTGTCATGCAAAAAGCTGTAAAAATAAAGTTTCAGTAAATATCATGAAAACAATTTGTTTAATGCAAAATAATATGTAAAACAAATTAGACCAAAATACAAAATAGTGGGTATCCCATTAAACTTTATAGAAATTTATGACATTAAAAAGTTATGAAGATAAATAGAAACGATTTAATAAATGAAAAATCGCTTTAGTTAGTTAACTGATAGTAACGAATACATAGCAAACAAAACTTCTAATCTTACTCAATAACCACAACATTTTCAGGTAAAAATTTGCATTTCTGCATCAACGACATGTATTACTACAAAAACATAAACCCTAATAATAAAAAAAACAACAAATCAGCTCTTTAGCTGAACTACTATGACAAATCTGGACCAATTATAGCCATTACCCACGCCCAAATAACGAACAAAATGCTTATAAACTCAACCTCGTGTATGAAACGACCATTTAACGTCAACAAAAAACACTAAATTTCAGCTAAAATCAAGCCAGATTCGTGAAATTCTGGCTTTTTTCGGACATACAATACAAAATTTTACTGCTCTATATTTATATATTTACTACGAAATTAAAATTTCAGATGCTTGAAGTGAATCGAAGTGTTATCTAATGAATGATAGACCTTGTTATTGAGTTAAAAAATATGGCTAAAAACATGTATCAACATACTTTCTTCTTAATCAGTCTTACACATTGATTATCTGTCTTTTAATAGCATACTATTGATTAAACTATTCTTGTTAAAATAAAAATACCGTTTTAACATACATTGCCTATCAAACTGGTTGAGGTCTACTGACAATAAGTCCAAACTTTGTGCTAGTCTTGTACTAAACAACACATCACTAGGACATCCACCACTCTACCATTAATAAAACAACTAATTTGGTCACTGCAGCTAGTTATGTAGCAAGAGAAATGATCCCTTTGGCGCACATGGGAACACACTCAAAAATTGAAATCTAATTAAAAGTTTGAAGTTAAATGACCCATTCAACTTTAAAAATCATGATACTGTTACAATACGAAATTACTCACCAAACACAGAGTAAATAAACTGCACAGCAAATCTTGATATCGAGCCCCTTATTACCCCTATGTTAGACCAAACTAATCAACTGAAAAAAACCTGCGCATCCACATAAACAATTGATACTAATAAACACAATTTTTACTAAAAACTACTAATCACAATAAAAATACCAGAAAATACACCAACAACTAAGGAACAAATAAGTACAATACAAAGTTCAAAAACCACTCACGGTCACGACTCCTAAAAATTTCAACCAAATGCTAAGATAAGCCTATCATTATCACATATGACAGTAAAAATGACCAAAAAATAACCAATGACTGACTAAATTACAGAAAAAACATTACAAAATTGCAAAAAATATACACTTACAATTAAATAGATGCTTAGTTAAAAAATAACTAAAAGCTATATCAAATCATACTCTGACCACAAAAATATACTCGCGACCAGATAAAACCACAAAAATAGCAAAAATAAGCCTATGCTAATACATAAAACCAAGCACTTCCAAGATCCGATATTTAAGATCCGATAAATAGCTAAAGATTTCCAAAAGTTATTCAAAATTAAACTATTACTTTAGTAAAAATTTAGTAAACACAGATATGACCCATACTTTGACCTCAAAAATCATGGTAAATCACAAAATCAGCTGAAAAAAGCCTATCATCAACACTTAAGAAACCAGGAAAGAAACAAAGTTTGATTAAATACAAAAAAAATTACCATGAAATGTGTACTTTGGCTAAAAATTCACTGAACGCGACATCAACCACACTCTGACCATGACCATAAAACTGCCTTGCGCTAGACAAAACTACAAAAATGAATTAAATAAGCCTATATTTAGCATCTAAGACATAAAAATTTCTAAACATGACCCGTTTTCTAACTAAAAACAACTAAAGCAGAGACAAGTCTATCATTCAAACACATGAAATGAATTGAAAATGAGCTTATTTGTATATAAAGACAAAAAGTAAGCTATCTGAACCACAAGATAAAAACAACCACGCTCACGACTACGGAAAATCACAACATAACTATGATTAAATATAAAACGAAAAGAATCTCCCAAAAACGAACCGTCAGTTGACAAAATTGCTGAAAATGTTCAGAAAATACGTTCAATTAAACTAATACTTAGTTAAAAAATCACTGAATAGTTGTATGAACTTGGAGAACCTACTCATGATTAGACAAAATCACAAAATAGCTGACATAAGTATATCGTTAACACATTCAACTATAAATTTACCAAACATTAACAGTTTTCTAACTTAATAATGACAACTAAGGCTGAAGTCAGCTTTTCATTAACACATAGACAGTTACTTGCCAAAGACGAAAAGAAGTCTGACTAAATTTCAATCAAAAGCTAGAAATATCTAAAAACAAATTACAAAAACATACATACTAACACATAGTACAGTAAAATTAGCCAAGAGGAATAAAAGAACTTACCAAATTCCAATCAATAAAATGAAAAGTTCTAAATGACGCTGTAGTAAAAAATTTTTAAATCTCAATATCAACCACACTCTGTTCAAAAAA
>JASANF010013847.1:0-13378 GCA_030248245.1 Trissonchulus sp. WLG1_4
TGCTGTGTTCTTTTTGCCGTGTTACAACGGCGGGCCTACATTTCAGGAGTGCCACCTTAAGGTGGCGCTCCTAAACGTGACTTTTCAAAAAACGGCAGTTTGGGGCCAATTTTAATACACGGCAGTGGCGCAAAGCCTACATACAAAAAATGAAGTTGATCGATATAATTAGTAGTCACCGTAGAATCAAACGTGAGTGGGTTCGGTTGCCGATTTCTTTGAAGCACTTAGTGCCTCAGGATTAATAGCTCATTTTGCTCGCCTTAATGGACTTGCTGAAAAAAGTCATTTTTGATGAATACTATATATCGAAAACACTTAATGCGATTTTTTTTTTTAAAACATAGATTTGGCTAAATTTTAGATACTATCCATTTGCCAAAAATCAACTCGGACCGCTCGAAGATGACAAGGGGCTATTTTACATATGTGCCAAATTTTAACTTTTTTTTGTTTAGTATAGCCAATTTTCTAACGCAAGCTGAAATTGCGTTCGCACTTCACACGCACTATACATATGTATCTCCGTCTCATGCAGAAAGTATTGCGTTAGTTTCTACACAAAAATGTACTATATTATAAACACTAAAAATTTTTAATTATGTTTCAGTAAAAATGCTGAGAGGTTCCACATACATACAATTGCAACATCGCCAAGTTATACAAACCTCGTAGCTCAAACTTTTAACTAATAGCTTGATGTACAAAGTTTAAAATTAAAGTCAGTTTGAATGCCGGCGAACTGAGATTGCAGTATACAGTTTATTTTATTTTATGCTCGGAATTTTATTGGAAACTTACATATTGTAAAAAAATCTTCGTGGTTTAAAAAAATTTCTTCTAAGTCTCATCTGACGTCAGCCAGGTTTTTCTTTTTCAGAACCGAGGTTAGCCAGTCTCGGTTTTTTTAGTGGAGAGCGAAATGAGTTTAAATTGCTTGAAGTTGGTCTTGTTCGAGAGTCGCAGTTTCGTTGCATTAACCAAACGTTCGGAGGCCGAGTAATGGAGCAAGGAGTGCGTTTTATTGACAAAAAATACCAATTGGACCACCTAAGCCCGACACGTTAAAATTTGGGGGGCCTCTCCGGCCAAATTTTAGGACCCTTCCCACCCCCTCGTCGAGCAAAACTAAAATTGGAAACTTTTGCTAAGGTTCCCAAAAGTGCAGTTTTTCTCATTTTTACGGTACTCCACTCACCTTCCCCCCACCTCCATTTTTTTCGGGGGGCCCTCCCCGCCTCACGCTGTACTTCAGCTCAGCTCTGAACCGTATGAATAAAACTACTAAAAAAGTAAAATTCAATCAATTCTTCGAAAAAAATATTGGCTCAACGAACACGTTGTCACTGTTGTAGTAAAACAGTTCCACTCCTTCTTCTATTCATATACGTTATGCCGATTGATTATTCCAAGTAAGTATATTGAGTAAATTGTGTACGTATATATATATATATATATATATATATATATATATATATATATATATATATATATATATATATATATATATATATATATATATATATATATATATATATATAATATATATGTATATATATATATATATATGTGTGTGTGTGTATATATATATGTATAATCTGTATATAAATATGATGTAATCATATACTTGTGTGGGCTTTCCTGTGAACCTTTGTTGTGTGTGTTTATATATTTACTGTACATGTGTAGTTAAATGATTACAATTGTTTGTTTTTTTGGGTTTACTGTAATTGCTGAGAACAGTTTAAGGTTACGGTAGGCGCGTGGCTAGTAAAGGTGGGGTTCTTACCTTGTTCGGCTTACGACGCGCCCAGGATACACGATGGCAATAAGGGCGGCTAATTTGTTGTAGACAAAGAGACAATTGTTTTACATAATTCACAAACACAAAACATGTTCTTGCCTTCAACTTTCTTAATGTTTGTGAATGTTGCAGGTTTTTGATGATGAAAGATGGGATTTGAGAAGACGCTGAGCTGTCCCGTTGGCGACACAGGGCTAGATTTGGAGAGAATGGCTGAGTTCAAAATAAAAAGGAGGATGTGACCTGCGGACTTACGGAGAGTCAGCGGAAAGAAAGCTGAGATTAAAAAGAAAATCCAGGAAGTTGAGTCGCAGAAAGAAAAAGAAAAACTGACAAACGATTTGGCTGAGCTGAAGCAAGAGAAGGAGATTTGGAAACAGGAAGAGCTAGCTAAGAAGAGTTCGTTAATTAATGGATATATGTATACTTGTTGACGTATAGCGATCAGAAGGTGCGATAGCGCCTAACCCTAGAATAGGAACGACACTCCACATTGCAGAATTTCAAAATTAATATTAGAAAATTTACTGAAGCAAATGGTTTCAATTCGGGCGCGCGGCACGTGCCTGGTATTTTCAGGTATCGGCTCCACGACACCAAAATTATTCCCGCAAACTCGCATTTTTCCTCCCGGCGCCAGAAATCCTATCGGCCGACACATTGATTTTTAGTTTTGGTCTCGGGCAGGAGTCCATAGGATTTTTATTCTGAGCTTTTGCCGTTTTGGTCTCGGCCGGGAGGGTCAATAAAATTGCGTAAAAATTGAGAAAAAACTGCACTTTTGGGAAACTCACAGTTTCCAATTTTAGGCTTTTTTGCTCGACGAGGGGGTGGGAGAGGTCCGCAGGCCGGAGAGGCCCCCAAAATTCAACATCGTTACGTTCTGGGCTTAGGCCCATCTCTCCGTGCAATAAAACGCACTTAAACTGCTCCGTACTAGAGTACTCCCGAATGTTTAGTTTAGTTTCATGAGGAGTCGAAACTCCAACTACTCGGAAAGTTGAAAAAAGACCAACTTCAAGCCATCGGACTCCTCATCAGGGTTGGCAGTCTCGGTCTCGTAAACCCGAGACTGGGCTGGTCTCGGTCTCGAGAAACCGAGACCTGCCATAGGGCTGGTCTCGGTATTTCAGATGAGACTTGAAGTTTTCAAAATTTTTTAAAATCACGAAGATTTTTTTTACAATATGTAAGTTTCCAAATAACTCAAAGCATGAATGGCTCACAACTGTCTGCTGCAGACACGTGCTCAGTTCACCGCATTTGTTTAAAATTAAACTTTGTACATCAAGCTATTAGTTAAAAGTTTGAGCTACAAGGTTTGTCTGACTCGGCCATTGCAATTGTACGCAATGTGAACTCCTAAGCATATTGCACCGTTTTTGTGTTTTACTGAAACATATGAAAAATTTTCGGCGTTTTATTGAGTGTGGTATAATTTTTTGTGAACTAACGCAAATTTCCGCACGAGAGATACATGTATAAACGTGCGCAAATCTTTCGCTTGCGATTTTAAAATCGGCTCAACGAAAAAAGTTAAAATTCGGCACATATGTAAACGCACCTTGTCACTCTTCGAGCGGTCCAAATTTGATTTTCGGCAAATGGATAGTATCGAAAATTCCTAGTGCAACCCACGTTTTCCAAAAATCGCGATTTTAGTGTTTTTCGATATATCAATCACACCATCAAAAAACTTTTGCGCGCTCACCACGTTGAGGCGAGACGAGCTATTTATTGTGCAACAGCTACATACTCTGCGAGAAATCGCAAGCCGAAATTACGTTCGGTCTAGGTGAACTGTGCAATTTGTATCAATCAACTTCATTTTTTTGTATGTAGGCATACCTTCTCACTGTTTGTGTATTTCTCAAAATTGGCCAAACTGCCGTTAAAGCCACATTTCAGGTAGTGCCACCTTAAGGCGGCGTTTCTGAAATGTGACTTTTCAAAAAACGGCAGTTTGGGGCCAATTTAGATACACAATGGCAAGCTGGTGTAAAAGATATGCCTACATACAAAAAATGAAGTTGATTGATACAAATTAGCAGTCACTGTAGACCAAACGTGAGTGGAATTTCGGCTTGCGATTTCTCTTCGCAAGTATGTAGCTGTTGCACAATCAATAGCTCATTTGGCTCGCCTCAACGTGATTGAGCGGCCGCAAAAAGTCATTTTTGATGAATATGAGTGATATATCGAAAAACACTAAAATCGCGATTTTTGAAAAACATAGATTTGGCTAAATTTTTTAGATACTATCCATTTGCCAAAAATCAAATTTGGACCGCTCGAAGATGACAAGGTGCATTTTACATATGTGCCAAATTTTAACTTTTTTCGTTGAGCCAATTTTTTAAAAATTCGATAGCCGAAAATTTGCGTTTGTATTCACACGCACTATACATGTATCTCTGTCTCATGCAGAAAGTATTGCGTTAGTTCACAAAAAATTATACCACACTCAATAAAACACCAAAAATTTTTAATTATGTTTCAGTAAAACACAACGGTGCAATATGCTTGAGAATATCCACATACATACAATTGCAACATCGCCAAGTCAGACAAACCTTGTAGCTCAAACTTTTAACTAAATAGCTCTATGTACAAAGTTTAAACTTAAAGTCAGTTTGGCGAATGCCGGTGAACTGACATGTCTGCAGCAGACAGTTGTGACCATTTCATGCTTGGAATTCTATTTGGGAAACTTACATATTGTAAAAAAAATCTTCGTGATTTTAAAAAATTTTGAAAACTTCAAGTCTCATCTGAAATACCGAGACCACCCTATGGCAGGTCTCGGTTTTCCTGAACCGAGACCTGAAACAAGACCAGCCCAGTCTCGGGTTTTTTACGAGACCGAGACTGCCAACCCTGATGAGGAGTCCCGATGGCTTGAAGTTGGTCTTTTTTCAAGCTTCGTAGTTGCAAAGTTTCGACTCCTCATATGAAACTAAACTAAACGTTCGGAGTACTCTGAGTACGGAGCAGTTTTGAGTGCGTTTTATTGCACAAAAAATGGTACCAATTGGACTATCCTAAGCCCATAATGAAAACGATGTTAAAATTTTGGGGGGCCTCTCCGGCCAAATTTTAGGGACCTCTCCCACCCCCCCCTCCCTACCAAAGCCCCTAAAATTGGAAAACTTTTGCTAAGGTTCCCAAAAGTGCAGTTTTTTCTCAATTTTTACGCAATTTTATTGACCCTCCCAGCAGAGCCAAAACGGCAAAAGCTCAGAATAAAATCCTTATATGATGACACTATTGCCGACCAAAACAAATGTAAAAAACATAAAAAAAAAGTGCCTCGCCAATAAGGATTTCTTGAGTTATGGCGCCGGGGAAAAAAAAGACGGAAAAATCCGAGTTTGCGGTAGAGGTGATTTTTCATATTGGTAAAGACCCTACCGATTTGCCTGAAATTCGGCCAGCATGTACCCATCCCCCAGGCACGTGCACACACCAAATTAAAACCAGTTTGCTTGCATAAATTTTTAGGTATTAAAAAAATTAATTTTGAAATTCTGCAATGTGGAGTGTTGTTCCTATTCTAGGGTTAGGCGCTATTGCAGCTACCCTGATATCTATACGTCGACAAGTATACATATATCGTAAATTGACGAACTCGTTCTTTCTTAGTAGTGAGCTCTGCTTCCTTTTCCAAATACTCCTTCTCTTGCTTCTCCAACTGAAGCCAAATCATTTGTCAGTCTTTTCTTTTTCTTTCCTGCAACTTTACTTCCTGGATTTTCTTTTTAATCTCAGCTTTCTTTCGCTGACTTTCCGTCAGTCCGCAGGTCACATCCTCCTTTTTCCTTTTTGAACTCAGCCATTCTCTTCAATCCAGCCTGGTGTCGCCAACGAAACAGGCTCGGCGTATCAATGTTGGGATGGGTGTCATCTTCGTCTGTCGAAAACCTGGGCAACATTCACAAACTTAAGAAAGTTGAAGGCAAGAACATGTTTGGTGTTTGTGAATTTATGTAAAACAATTGTCTCTTTGTCGCAGAACAAGACAATTAGCCACTCTATTGGCCATCAGTCTATCTATAAGACTATAGTTAAGGCAAAGCAAGGCAAGACCCACCTTACTAGCCACGCCCTTGCGTGACCTTAAACTGTTTCTCACAAAGATTACGTAAACCCGGGCGAATAGGATTGTAATCGTTAACTACACACGCGGTAAAGATGTGTAAACACACACAACAAAGGTTCACACAGAAAGCCCACACAAGTATATATGATTTGCATACATATTATATACATATTATACATATATATATACACACACACACATATATATATATATATACATATATATTATATATATATATATATATATATATATATATATATATATATATATATATATATATATATATATATATATATATATATATATATATATATATATATATATATATATATATATATATATACGTACACAATTTTCTTACTTCGATATCCTTCCACTTGGAATAGTCAATCGGCATCACAGCATAGATCAGAAGGATAGCCTTGGACGTATATGAAATAGAAGAAGGAGTGGAACTGTGTTTTACTACAACAGTGACAACGTGTTCGTTGAGACCAATATTTTTTTTCGAAGAATTGATTGAATTTTACTTTTTTAGTAGTTTTATTACTAAAGTCGTCGGTTCACAGAGCTGATACAAACATACAAGCATGAGGGGGCGGGGAGGGGGAGGATGGAGGACCCCCCCCCCCCCAAAAAAAAAATCAATGATCCGGGGGGAGGGTCAATAAAATTGCGTAAAAATTGAGAAAAAACTGCACTTTTGGGAACCTTAGCAAAAGTTTCCAATTTTAGGGTATTTTTGCTCGACGAGGGGGTGGGAGAGGTCCCTAAAATTTGGCCGGAGAGGCCCCCCAAAATTTTAACATCGTTACGTTCTGGGCTTAGGGTGGTCCAATTGGTACCATTTTTTTGTGCAATAAAACGCACTCAAAACTGCTCCGTACTAGAGTACTCCGAACGTTTAGTTTAGTTTCATGAGGAGTCGAAACTTTGCAACTACGAAGCTTGAAAAAAGACCAACTTCAAGCCATCGGGACTCCTCATCAGGGTTGGCAGTCTCGGTCTCGTAAAAAACCCGAGACTGGGCTGGTCTCGGTCTCGGTAGGAAAACCGAGACCTGCCATAGGGTGGTCTCGGTATTTCAGATGAGACTTGAAGTTTTCAAAATTTTTTAAAATCACGAAGATTTTTTTTACAATATGTAAGTTTCCAAATAGAATTCCAAGCATGAAATGGTCACAACTGTCTGCTGCAGACATGTCAGTTCACCGGCATTCGCCAAACTGACTTTAAGTTTAAACTTTGTACATCAAGCTATTAGTTAAAAGTTTGAGCTACAAGGTTTGTCTGACTTGGCGATGTTGCAATTGTATGTATGTGGAACCTCTCAAGCATATTGCACCGTTGTGTTTTACTGAAACATAATTAAAAATTTTTGGTGTTTTATTGAGTGTGGTATAATTTTTTGTGAACTAACGCAATACTTTCTGCATGAGACAGAGATACATGTATAGTGCGTGTGAATACAAACGCAAATTTTCGGCTTGCGATTTTAAAAAATTGGCTCAACGAAAAAAGTTAAAATTTGGCACATATGTAAATGCACCTTGTCATCTTCGAGCGGTCCAAATTTGATTTTTGGCAAATGGATAGTATCTAAAAAATTTAGCCAAATCTATGTTTTTCAAAAATCGCGATTTTAGTGTTTTTCGATATATCAATCATATTCATCAAAAATGACTTTTTGCGGCCGCTCAATCACGTTGAGGCGAGCAAAATGAGCTATTGATTGTGCAACAGCTACATACTTGCGAAGAGAAATCGCAAGCCGAAATTCCACTCACGTTTGGTCTACAGTGACTGCTAATTTGTATCAATCAACTTCATTTTTTGTATGTAGGCATACTTTTACACCAGCTTGCCATTGTGTATCTAAAATTGGCCCCAAACTGCCGTTTTTTGAAAAGTCACATTTCAGGAGCGCCACCTTAAGGTGGCACTCCTGAAATGTGGGTTTTGGCCATTATTTTGAAAACGCGCAAAAATAAACATGCATCGTAAGAACAAAAGTTGATCAGAAGTGAATTTCCTTCAATTTTATGTACATATCACATAAAAAAATTTTCGAACATTCTTGAGCAAATTTCGTCAAGAAAAATAGATTTTCACGGAAATGCCTTCACAAGCCAGTGCATTTACACGTATGTAATGAATTTGAAAGGCTAAAAAACACTAGCAGTTGTGTTTTACTGAAACGTAATTAAAAGTTTTTGGTGTTTTATTGAGTGTGGTATAATTTTTTTGTGAACTAACGCAATACCTTCTGCATGAGGCAGAAATATAGTGCCTGTGAATACAAACGCAAATTTTCGGCTTGCGATTTTAAAAAATTGGCTCAACGAAAAAAGTTAAAATTTGGCACATAAATGCACCTTGTCATCTTCGAGCGGTCGCAAAATTTGATTTTTGGCAAATCGATAGTATCTAGAAAACATAGCCAAATTTATGTTTTTCAAAAATCGCGATTTTAGTGTTTTTCGATATATCAATATTATTCATCAAAAATGACTTTTTGCGACCGCTCGATCACGTTGAGGCGAACAAAATGAGCTATTGATGGTGCAACAGCTACTTACTTGCGAAGAGAAATCGCAAGCCGAAGTTCCACTCACGTTTGGTCTACAGTGAATGCTAATTTGTATCAATCAACTTCATTTTTTGTATTCAGGCATACTTTTACACCAGCTTACCATTGTGCATCTAAAATTGGCCCCAGACCGTCGTTTTTCGAATAGTCACATTTCAGGAGCGCCACCTTAAACATTTTTCCCCACAAAAAACATCACCTTTAAGGCATAAATACGGTGTTATGATTAATTCTAATGCCTCAAATCATAGTTTAAAACTTCCCTAATGCTCACAGCCAAGCTCACGCTGACGGGCAATTTCGGTTTTAACGATCAGCTTAATTTAATATTCCACATTAACAAATGTCCGTTTATTTGATTCATGGAACTAAGACTAATTTTTTGCTCACCCACTACTGAGTTTAATCGTGAGCACTAAGCCTCGGCCTAAGCACTAAGCCTAAGCCTGAGCTCTGAGTCTAAGCGCTAAGCCTAAGCACTAAGCCTAAGCCTGAGGCCTAAATTGAAGGAAAAACCTGCTAAGAAGCATCATAAAGAAGTTTACCGCACTAAACAACCTCAACTAGCTTCATAATTTAACAAATTCCGCAGCTATTGCCCGAATTTTGTACTGAACTTGTGTTTTAACGATTCAATCAGGCTGGTCCAGGTAGCTTCAGAAAAGGTTTTGTAACTTTTCAAAGCCTGAACCGATTTACAAAATTATTTCAGCACTTTGTAGCTTAAAAGTTGCTCTTTCAGTGGTGGAAGCAGGTTTTCATTTCATGGAGTATTTTTGCCTAAATCCAATTTTGCGCAAAAATTTTCATGTAAAGTTTAATTTTTGGACAAAGTTTTATTTCCAGCTAAAGCTTACATCCTACAAACGTCTAGCCTAGCCTATTCGAAAAGGCGTTCAATTTTGACCCCCGCCTGGGTTTGGGGATATAGGGGGACTCCGGATCATTAGTCGAAAAAATGCCGTTTTTCCGACTTATTCCACCCCTTATAAGGGTTTTAACACCAATAATTTCACTCTAGGTTTTTATTAAAAGGGGCGACATCTATTGTGGAGGCTAGAGATCAGATTGGGGGCTTGGCTGACGATGGGGGTTCTATATTTTTATTAAAAGATGGGGTAGGAAGCGTTTTATGGCCAAAAATATACATGTATAGTGTAGTTACCCCCCCCCCCCCCGCCGAAGATTGACCCAAATTTTCTGCCAGTATTAATACTTGCTTAGTCGTTCAAATTAATTATAGTTTACTAACGAAAGTTTGCCAAAAGGGAAATGCACATGCAGAGGCTTTGATGAAAACTAATAGTAATAATAAATATAAGTAAGTCATGAAGTCGCAGATCTGGGGGCGGCAGCCTCCGTAAAAAATGGAGATTTTTAGGCAGAATTGGTCAATCAGCGTCAATACTTGCTCAAAACCTTTCGTCAAGGCTCCGTCATTTTTATTTTCTGAACGTCATTTTTAAGTTTAATTTCTGCAAATGACATAATTTTTGACGAAAAAAACTCCTGCGCTCAGGCTTAGGCTTAGTGCTTACGCTGAGGCTTATGATATCTATATGGCTCAGCCGCTCCGTAGGGATCTGGGTTTTTTTTTTCGTTGGCAAATTTTCGCAATTTTCCGAAAAGCTTGAAATTTTTTCGCAAAATCAGAATTTTTTTCGCAGACTTACTTTTGTTACTTAATGCAGTAGATTTTACATTTAAATGTTATTAAAACACTATTACGCCTATACGGGATTAAGACTGACGCAATTTTTACCCGTTTTGGCCAAAACGCAATGATTTTGACATTTTTATTTAAGCTTATGGAGCCGTCTTGCAAATTTTGTGTCTATAGTTTTTCAAAATTTGCACAATCGATGCTCAGCCGTAAAGAACTTTTAGAAGACCAAAGACCAAGTTAGGCCTGAAAATGCTAACATTTTGGGACATTTTAAACATTTTTAAACATTTTGAAATGTTTCTTTTCTTGATTATGTCATTTCCGACCCCTATTATACTGTCTATTAGTGTTATATACATGCAGTCGGTGTGATATGATATATACATAGAAGAAAATGTGTCCCATTTACAGTCACTAGAAACATCAAGTCACAAAGTTGCACCGACTGCAGTGAGGGACTTGATGGACTTGAGTCCAAGCCTAGTGGATCAGTAAAAGTCGGAGAAATTTTCAGTTTTTAGGCCAAATTTGGTCAATTGGGGACGTATCGGAAATGTTTTCCGACTAAACCATAAAAATCAGCGCATAGACCTTGCGAGTTCACCTCCACTGCGTCAAAATTTTTTCGCAATTTTGCGAAAAGGTTTCAAAATTTCAGCAAATATTTTTCGCAATTGCGAACGTTTTTGCGAAAAAAAACCCAGGTAGGGATGGAAGTCTCGGTCTCGGTCAGAACCCGAGACTAGCCCAGTCTCGGTCTCGGTCTCGGTAGTCGAAAAGTCTCGGTTTGTACCCGGTCCTAACTACTCACGTTTCTGAGTAATATATAAGTGTCGAAACCTCCGGGAAAAAACCCTATGCGGGAAAAAAACCCTAATGCGGGGAAAAAACCCTATCACTTTTTTTGATTGTTCTATTAGCAGTGTGTATAAATACAATTTCATCGTGTTCTACAACTCTTAGGCTGCAGTATGGACTAAACCGTTTCTCCGACACCCATGTCACTCACAATGACTCTTCAAAAATTGGCCCTTTTTGGCAGAAATGACTTCCGCCCAATTATGCATTTTTTCCGTATTTAAAAGCATTAAAAACAGATTTTTGCGCTTATCACCTTTGAAACGGTGGGCAAACACCGCCCGCGTCTACCATTCTTGGATTTAAGTGGTATGCAGCAGCTAAAGCCTACATATTCCAAAAAATGCCAAATTTTGGTGAAACATCACCAAAACAAGTTTCACGCAGCGTTTCAAACAGCGGAAAACAGTGTCTGCCCTACGAAGATCATATTCCTATTCTCAACAGGTATACCTAGTCCACCTACTTTAACGAGCTCACACGAATTGCATATTGTCGTTAATTAAGTCTTGTACCAATGCTTTTACAAGCTCAGCCTAAGTATTTTCCCGCTTTAGACAGACAGTAACCTATTCTACCCAAGGAGCCGCCCGACAAGGGCATTTTTCCTTACTAGTATATATGAGTTTAGCAAAAAATCAAAAAAAATCTGTGAAAGTTCAACTAAACTACTACCACTCACTACTCAGAAGTATGCGGCGACACATGTAGTTTGGTAGATGAGAAGGGAAGACTCTACTCCCAACTAAAATTTAGTCGCAAGGGATTGAGGGGGCCCCACTCACAGGGGTGTCACGCCAGGCAAAGAATGAAAAGCGTCACGGCGCGCAAGTCTAATTTTTGTGCCAAAAACCCTTTCTATCTTGGGAGTATTTTAGCAGAACATTGGTAATTCCAATACAATCGGAGCGATTTTTAGCTAAATTCGGCCAAACAGTGTCAAAAATTGTATTTTCTGGCGAGAACAAGGACAAATTGCGTCTGCTTTGGGACAGAGGTCAAAATTTTACAGTATTTAAGAAGACATGGTCCCACACTCACACAAAAGGAGGAAAGAACCAGGAAAATTGCCGTGCTGTAGCTGTTATTATATATACATAAGGTGTCTGACCATGGTCTTGTTGTAATTTTACCTAAAAACTTGTAAAAAGTCACCAAATCAATAGGTAAAAAATGACCCAAAGTCTCGGTTTTGGCGGTCTCGGAATTTGGTCTCGGTCTCGGTAGTCTCGGTTTCGTGGTCTCGGTCTCGGTCTCGGTCTCGGAAAAAAACCCGAGACTTCCATCCCTACCGCTCAAGACTAGGATCCGGAATATATTTTGGATTTGGTTTATCCCTAAATCATATATTTTTAGGTGTAAGATATTCTAATTTTTTCAGCAACTGACAAAACAGGGCTCGAAAGCAAACCTCAGTATATACTTAAATGGGGTCAGCTGTTCGCGGCATTGCTGGGCTTCAGCGATGGGCCGCTGATATGACAGCTGGTTACGATAACGTAAAAATCACAAATATGTCATCTTCGTGGAAAAACGGCCTTGCCTTTTGTGCTCTCATTCATCGATTCAGACCTGATCTAATGTGAGTTAACTATTCCTTTAAAATTAAGACTAAACTGCTAGCTTCAAGCTATTGCGGATAAAAAAATGCCTTTTCATCATGCGGCAGTAAAGCCGGGTTGGGCATTTTTTTCTGCCAGAGGCAAGAAAAATATTTTAGCTACATTGTATGCAGTGGCGTAGCCAGAAAAAAATTTCGGGGGGGGGGAATGACTTTTCGATTTTTTGAAATGTGTTAAAGTGCACTTAATTGCGATTTTAGCGCAAAAAACGACACATATTAACATTTTTTCGGTCAAAAACATGCAAATTTTCTACCGCTGCAGCATTAGTAAAATTGGAGCTCAAACCTCCGAAAATTACAAAAACGATGGCCGGCAATGGTCCAGAAGCTAGCAAATTAGCAAATTTTCCGAAATTTTTTGACATAAAAACTGTAAAATTATATACTAAAAATGTATTTTTTGTAACGAAAAACAGCTAAAACGATACACCAAACATTGTATTGAGCAAATACATAGGGCGCAATGGAGACGTATGTACATGCACATGTTTTCATTTAAGATAAAAGCAAGGAACACTATGCCAAAGAGTTGCAGGGGTCTGGGGGCGGCAGCCCCCAGAAAAAAATTGGGGAAATTTTTGATTTTTAGGCCAAATTTGGTCAATTGGAGAGGTACCAGAAATTTTTTCCGGCCGGACCATAAAAACCAAAGGGGGGACCCTTGTGTACAATTTCAGTCGGAAAAAATTTCGGGGGGGGGAATTCCCCCCATTCCCCCCCCCCTGGCTACGCCCCTG
>JASANF010013850.1:0-23453 GCA_030248245.1 Trissonchulus sp. WLG1_4
TTTTTCATTTTTTCAAACCGGTTTAGCGGCTCAGCGGTTCATTGAACCGACTAACTTTGAATAGAAAACATCTTGGTCTTGATGCCTGCTGTTTAATAACGCAAAAACGAAGTTTCTACGTTGAGCGGTTCCTGAGTTATTATCATTTCTCTTTTTTGCCGAAAAATTTATATAGTATAGTAAGGTAATTATTCTCCGGACACTAATTTGAAACAGGTTTTTCTCAGCCCCCCCTGGTCGGATTGGTCCCAAACTTTGGTAGAGGGATCTCTACCATTAGTACTTGCACCCCCCAACTTTATGGACTCGTGGCCCCTCGGGGGCCCGCGTCACGTGACCTTGAAGGGAAAATGGACGAAACCTGTTGGGGTTATGTTTCAGCCATTAGTATAAAAGGGGGTAAAAGATGGGTTTCAGATGTCCAATTTTCGAAATTTGGATTTGGACGTCCCTAGGGGTAATTTGGGCCCCGGAAGACGAATCCGAGGTCCATTTTCGTCTAGGACCTCTCGGGACCCTTCCATGACCCCCCTAGGGCACCCTGCCCAGGGGGTCCCCAGGGGTCAAATTTTCGAAATTGGGATTTTGACGTCCCTAGGGGTAATTTGCGCCCCGGAACACGAATCCGAGGTCCATTTTCGTCTACGACCCCTCGGGACCCTTCCATGACCCCCCTAGGGCACCCTGCCCAGGGGGTCCCCAGGGGTCAAATTTTCGAAATTGGGATTTTGACGTCCCTAGGGGTAATTTGGGCCCCGGAACACGAATCCGAGGTCCATTTTCGTCTACGACCCCTCGGGACCCTTCCATGACCCCCCTAGGGCACCCTGCCCAGGGGGTCCCCAGGGGTCAAATTTTCGAAATTGGGATTTTGACGTCCCTAGGGGTAATTTGGGCCCCGGAACACGAATCCGAGGTCCATTTTCGTCTAGGACCCCTCGGGACTCTTCCATGACCCCCCTAGGGCACGCTGCCCAGGGGGTCCCCAGGGGTCAAATTTTCGAAATTGGGATTTTGACGTCCCTAGGGGTAATTTGGCCCCCTGAACCCGAATCCCGGGTCCATATTTGTCTAGAACGCTCGTGGTCCCCGCCAAGCCCCCCTCCCTAGGGTACTATGCCCCAGGGTGCCAAAGGGGTCAAATTTTCGAAATTGAGATTTTGATGTTTCTAGGAGTAATTTGAGCTTCTGAACACAAACAGAGGGTCATCTGCCTAGAATAGAGGGTCCTCTGCTTAGAATAGAGGGTCCTTTACCCACTGTCGGCAACCCGTTGATGTCAACCGACTTGTTAGTATTGTTTTGTCTGTGGTTTTCTGTCAACCAAATACTACTACAGAAGCATAATGTTTATACTTGCGTTTGTTGTTTAGCTTGTTATTCATACAGGGTTTTTTTTAGGCCATAGCTAAGGCCATGGCCTAAATTTTTTCGGATTGGCCTAAATTTTTCCAGCGATTGAGGCCAGCTGGCCTAAACTTTTTTGCGGATGCAGAAAAAATTTCCGATACGTCTCCAATTGACCAAATTTGGCCTGAAAATAAAAAAAAATTCCCCCAATTGTTTTCTGGGGGCTGCCGCCCCCAGTCCCCTGCGGCTCTGTGGCTTACTATACCTTGTTATTATCTTTCATCAAAGCCTATGCATGTATACACACAAGTACGTTATGCTGCATTTGCATGACTACACAAGTATATTATGCTACATTTCCTTGTGTAATAGACTGTCTGATGTGACATCTTTTGTTTCAATTTTTGTCCGAAAAAATTTCTGATACGTCTCTAGTTGAATTTGGGCTAAAAATTGGAAAAGTCGCCAATTTTTGTCTGGGGGGTGCCGGCCCCAGACCTGTGCAACTGTGCAGTTTGGTAATCTTGCGTTTGTGAGGCGTGTTAAAATTGCTAAGAAGTGCGTTTTAACCCGTTGCAAAAAAGTAAAAATTCATTTCCCCTCAGAATTTTTTTCTGGGTACGCCACTGTAATGTATAGTTTCAAGTTGGTATGTAGCTGTTTTATGGTCGAAAAAATTTAATTTCTTGTGAATTCAGGGTCTGTAATATAAAAAATCTTCTGGATCCTCGCCAATCCGTCAGCTGTTGGTTTGAGCTCCAAAAAAGCGCTCCAGTAACAAAAATAGATGCCGCTCTGGTAACAAAAATAGCATTATCTTTGAATTTGAACGAATTTTGCTAATATGTGTCATTTTTTGTGTTAAAATTGCTGTTAAATGCATTTTAACACTTTTAAAATTCTAAAAGTCGATTCCCTCCAAAATTTGTTTTTGGCTACACCTCTGTACAATATACTATGCACATTTTTGTAAATAATTTTTGCAAAAATGCAAAAATGAGTTGGCCTAAGCTTTTTGTCAATTGGCCTAAAAAAATTTCGGACCTGAGGCCAAGTGGCCTAAACTTTTCAGACCAAAAAAACCCTGTAATTCATGTATTTGAGAGAAGTTTTATGGGTTCTTTTTATAGGATCTGTTATACCGTCGTCTCCGATGTCTGGCGAACTATGAAGCTGCCAACAAAAATTTAGAACGTGCTCGGGCCAAAAACAAAGAGGTGGCACAGGTAAGCTGTGCTGGTTTATTGATGCTGCTGACATTTCAGAGCCTCCATGCTACTTATCTTGGAATCCTTTATAATTTTCATCCGCTTATTCCGCAGGAATTCAGTAAAGTTCTTTTCATCATTCCACTAATGTAGACAATTATTGGTTATTAGTTATTTTACAATTTGATATCGCTGTCTTTCTCTCGCCAACTGACATAGTAAAATATGATATCAACCGTCAGCAGACAGTAAGTTTGAAGGACACAATAGTACACATTTTCTCACACTTCCGAGCCGACCAAGAATGTTGCATATACTTTTTATCAGCTTGTCAATGATTGACTACTAAGTTGACGCCTTAGTTCGCTTAGATAATTTAGTTATTAAAAGAGTAGTTGAACTGTTGGTTTGTTATCGCGTATCAACATGACGTAACAGCAACATTGATTCTCATTATTGAATCTTACACTAGCTAGCAGTGTTATGGTGTGACATAATTCAATGTTTTATTCAATGATCCGTTTTCAGGACAAAACGGTTAATTTGTTTTCAGGCGGAAGCCGGGCAACAAGAAGCCAGTGAAAGATTTGATAAAATTTCTACACTTGCTAAGCAAGGTATATATAAAGTCTCCAACTCATTGTAGAAATCCTTTTTTTTACAGTTTGATTCACTTTTGCTTTATAGAGTACGATTATCTATAATACATCGGGATTTAACAGTGTAGATTGAGTTCACACCATGAGATGTAAATACATGTGTTGAAATCCCAAAACTAAACTTTGGAAAAACACTCTACAATGTGATCTAATGTACTACTTATGAAAAAAGAGCTGTTATTTGGGGGGGGGAGGGGGGCACCAGAAGCTAGGGAATTTTTGTTCTTGGGTAAAAATATTATTCGTACCCTTATCATCGAGAAGGTCGCAAGCAATAATCAATTTTTGTAAGTGTTACCACCAGAGCAGACAGTGTTTCATCAACTTTAGGGGTAAAATGGGGCTGTGTAAATCAGTGTGCATTTGATTTTGTTGTTTTGCGACCGCCGTGCAAAAATACACAATATTTTACACAAAATACGTGCTTGAGAGCAGGTTTACTAGGTTACAATGGTCCATACAATGGTTTATGTGGTTTACTAGGTCAATGGTCAGTTGTCAAGCATATTTTGGTCTTTTTTCAAATTATTGAGAGGTCCAAGCGAACGGTAAGGTGTAGTTAATATACACGGCATTGTTGCTTAAGTCTGTCTTGTTGCAGTTTTATTGAGTGTGTAACTTATTTCCAAAATAGATACCTTAATATTATTGTCGTATCGATTACTTTAGAGCTGCAAGAATTTAAAAGACGTCGCGTAGAAGCTTTCAAGAAGAATTTGGTGGAACTGGCGGAGCTTCAGCTTAAACACAGCAAGGTATTTACTAATTTAGTCGTAGCTTTGCTATCACAGCAAGCTCCGCTTATCATGACGTTCCAACGTACACAAATTTTTATTACGAGATGGTTATGCGAAATTTTTCTCAGACATGGAGATTTGGCCATTCTTGTGAAGAATTTCGTCAAAAACCTGATGGTTGCAAAAAAGATCACTGACAACCGGCTTAATAGGCATTTTTATTAGACCAAAGTTTAAATGGCAAAAGTTATATCTGAAACTTGTTCGTTTGGGCACTTTGACGTCTTGAATGAGTGAGAAGTTTAACACCCAAGGATAATAAAAAGCAAAACACGTGTTTAGCTTGTTAGTGTATGACATAACCAGTGTATATAACACGATTATTTGATAAACTATTATTGATATAGATGGTTTGACTGAATGTAAATTTTATAGGTGTAGAAGTGTAGCCGTGTATTTTCATTTTCAGGCCTTGATGCAATTGTTGAAAACCTGCAGCACGGAACTTAAAGCCTAACTCTTGCTGCTTTTAATCGGGATCTGTTGTTGATTTCTTATTTTTCTATTATTTATATTTATTTCTTTCAGTATGATAACTCAAGGGTGGACGCGGGCCAAAATTCTCGACCCGCGTCATTACTTAGGCCGCGGCTTGACGTCTGTGGATAACCCACGACACAACTCACGCCGTACAAGTCGACCCGCGGCCCACTTTAACTCACCAGTTTAAGATACCGTAAAGTTTAGTCTAATTTCTATAAATATATAACCGTACAGTGTACATCTGTACTTTGTTCACATTGCTGCTGAAAAGGGCATTGTTACACAGTACGCCCCTGTGTTTATGTAAAATTGCAGTTATGTGGTAATTGTCAGAAAAATAGTCAGAAATAGTCAGAAAAATATGAACCGGCCTGCGTCGCCTGAGGTTGTGCGACCAGCAGGTGACGCACCGCTCAGATATTCCAACCCAGCCTAAAGCAACCCACGGGTACCCACACCCCGCGTCCACCCCTGTGATAACTTATTGATTTTGATGTGTGATTTTGCTAGCTTATTAACTGTTTACAGGTTTTGTTTGTTACAGTGCAAGCGCAATTTTTTAATCATGCGGATGAACTTGAACTTCAGTCATGTATTATTAAGTGTTGGTTATAAGTTAATTTAATTTGATTCTGTTTGGTTTATTTTTGTATATTGTGCGCTTTTTCGCACTTCAGTGTGATTCCATGCGTATAAAATATCGGGTTTGTGTTATCGTTTGATGCACTCAAGCATTGCAGTTTTGAAAACTGGGTTTGTGTTACATGTAATTACATATTTACATTTATTGATTTTAGCATAAGCTTCAATTTAACATACTCTCATTATGTATTTTAATTGTTAATCATCATTAAGTCTTATCAAGAGTAGTCTTATCAACCATGTTACATTACATTCTGAATAAATTCGAATGTACAACAGTTTCACACTACTCCGAAAGTCACTGGCGATTCTAGACTTTGATTTCGGGGGGAGGTCTGAAGAATATTTTTTTCACTTTTTATTATAACGTTTTTCAGCTTTACGCTATCTTGTTATGCCGCAGCCATATCAAGGGCAATGAGTTGAGTCTGTTTGTATTAAAAGCCAGTGGTGTACAGGGAAATAAAAGTTACTATGCTGTGAATGATTACATTTAGGAATTCAAAAGTTAAAAATTATACAGGCACGATCAATGTTGCCCAGGGACGGAAAAATCCGTCTATATGTCGCAGAAATGGACCTAGTACAGTAGCTAACTACATGCTGTTGGCTGAGTGATTATTATATTTCTGCTGTTTATTGTAAATAAAAATCACATACCTACGTTACGTGTTACATATTTGTTATATTTTAATTTTATAACTAGTTTACTAAAATATTGTTCATTATTCATATTGCGTAATTCATTTGTGTAATAAAATGTTACTTTTCCACCCTGTTTGTTTTTAAGTTTGTAGCAAAGCAAGTAGAGTAAGCAGCAAAGCAAGTAACGGCTCCTGATCAGTTTATTACTATACTTTGAAGGGTTTTAAGGTGGTGCTAACGAATGTTTAGTTTTTCCTGTTGGGCCACAGCCCAACATGTGTTTTTGATTTTGGAATCCCAACGGCTGTTTGCACCAACCGTATTCTCGAGCTATTCTCATCCTTTTGCCTTTCTCGAGTGCAGTTCACCATCTTGCACCAATATTAAATGTATGGTGAAACAGTGAAAACAATCTAATGAATTTGTCTTTATTAGGGTTTAACTGAAATCATCTATTCTTGAGTTATCTATGCCCCAGCTATTCTATTTTAGTTCAAGCCAGTGTAAGTCACTGTTGACGTTAAAGTGTCGAAGTGCGGAGTGTGTTTTACACGTCTTCTAGAATAAGTTTGCATCTCGAGAGCGTAATTTGAAAATGCAAAAGGCTTACGAAAAGTGGTCTACTAGGAATCGAACGTGCAACGCCATGGCTGCAAACCTACCAACCTAGCCACTTGACCGCAATGGGCACAAACCCTCTATAGTGATGATGCTTTACTACACGTAATCATTCTTTCAGTAAACATGAGTTATAGTTATTGAACATCAGTTAGTATTGAACTGCATCTAACTTATTAAACTACTTCTAATTGCCGAAACTTTGCAGTTTTGCTATTGAAACTCTGCTGCAGACTCGCAGTAAAAAGAGACAGTTGCTGTAAAAAGATGTGCATTTTAAGATTAATATACTGTAGCTGGCCCAACAGGTAGTTGGCCCGATAATGCTTTTGCCGCAGATTGAGCTTGTTCGAAGTTAGCTGATTCAAACTGAGTTAGTTCTAAAATACAGCCTGTAAGAAATTAAGTTTTGCAAACTTCCCAGCGTAATTGATAGCGAGACATTGAGAAGGTTCGTAAAAGTTGCAATTAATTTACTTCATAAAACTTGTATATAGAAGGTCACCGCAAACGCCCTCCTTTTTATGCCTTGGGCCTTGCGGCCAATGCGGAGCGCAAAGTATCCGTTTCTTGTACGGTTTTGGGGAGTTTCCCCCCTCAGTTCAAGATTGTATGTTGTACGGTTTGACTTTTGAGGGGGATATTCTCCCTCAGTTGAATTGAAAACACTAGGAAAGGCAACCCCCTCCAGTAGAAGACACGAAAAAAGGCACTCCCCCTCAGTTTAAGAGTAAGTACTGTTTCGAGGGAGGGGTGACCCCCTCTCAGTTTACGACATTGGGAGGGCTTTCCTAGTGTCTTGAAATGAGGAGGGGCTACCCCCCCCCTCATTTCAAGAATGTACGGTTTTGAGAGGCGGTAGGGTACCCCCAGTTCAACACACTAGAAAAGGCACCTCCCACCCTCAGTTCAAGACTATGTACAGTTTTTAGAGGGGATTTTTAGTACAATAATGTTGACGTTAATGAAAAACGGCTAATTTGCGCTCCGCATTGGACGCAAGGCTCAAGGCATCATAGGGAGAGTATCATACTCTTCCTTTTATGTATTCTTGGTGCAACGTCTGATTTTAGTTTAGTTTTAGTTTGGTAGGAGCTCTTGGTTATGGTTTTGATTTGGTACAAAGGTGGAATTTAGGTTAGTTTAAGTTAGTTTTAATTGTAGGTATTTGATTGAGACTTGAAAGAAATTGAGGAAGTTCATATTTTTAATGCCTTACAGTTGCCTTACAGTTTACAACATTAATAATTTCGTATAGAACATCTTATTTGTCAGTTAGTGCTACTTAAAAACGTACAATATTCATCAGATAACTCACTGTTTTCATGGCCTCATTGTGTAGTGGTTAACACTCTGGACTATGGATCCAGAATCCTGATTTCAAATCTCGGTGAGGTCTTACTTTTTTCAAAATTTAACTGGTATTTTTAATTTGTATCAATATCTTCTAGCTTTAACATTTTTTATAATCTACCAGTAAAGCTTTGGAGCCATTCAGCATTAAATGTGTGCGGCGTTTACAAATTAAAAATCATTTTATCCACAATTAATGGCCGCGTTTAATAGGTATTTTTTATGGAATATTGACACTCGAGCCTCACTGTAACAGTCACAATGATGTAGCAACTTCTCACTCAGCAAACGAGCTTGTTGGTTAAAACTTTGTTCTCGATTTGGATAGTGTTTTGAGTGGTTGTGAAAAATTTCAGTCCCTTGCGAGCTCCAGGCAGCAAGTCACTATTTTACCGACTCTGCTAATCAATGATTTAATGGTCGGCCATTTTCCAAACTTCGAATCAATCTGTAAGACAGGCTGGAAATGGTGATATGGGAATTACGGTAGGTATTAAGTTTGTCCTGTTTTTGTTCCCATGCAATGACATACGCGGCAGAAAAAATATTCTGAAGCGTGAAGTGCCGAAGCTGAGCTATTTTAAATTTTAACTTTTTTTAACCTCATTGAAATTAGTCTTGTCTTGTTTTTTGCCTAATATGCCTTTGGTGAAGACTAAACTACGTAATTGCAAGGAAATATTAATAGTACTTCCCGTATTTCAAATTTTATATAACAACAATTTTAAGTAATGTGTCCTTCTGTTTGTATTATTTTATTCATAAACAGCATAATCAGCTACCAGTACCGGAATCTGCCAACACATCTTCTGCGAAATCCTTGCAAGTCCTTGCCAGCGAATGCCTTGTCTTTGCCAGTGCCTCGTCAAAACACTTATCGTAAATGGTAGTGGAACCTTCTTCCGGGCATCTTATCCGGGCAAAAAAATAATTGGGGATAAAAACGTTTGATCACATATGGTGAACGGTTTTTTATTAAACCTAGTAGATTGGACACACTGCAGGCAAACTGTCTATTGCTAAAAAAGAGATAACTTGCAATTTCAAACACATAAGTCTGCATTTGTTACTGAATACTACCAACTACACATAGAATGAGTATTGGCTGTAGGTTGATAAATTTGTATTTACAATATACCTATGAAACTTTGCAAATCACTACGATACGTCTTGGTCTACGCTTTTTCCCAATTTAAAAAAAAACAGGTCAATTAAATTTTACACCATAACGCTTCAAAGCGAAAATTTGAAGATGACGATTTGAATTTGAGATGATTCGAAGCATCAGTTTAAATCAACATGGTTTCTAAATCATATCCATTTAAAACATCATAAAAAATCTACTTTCCAAATTGTCACTATAGAAGGATTGATAATAAATACAAAGTCGAAGCTATCACCAATTCCGGGATCGCACTGACACTTGCAGAAGCACATGCAAAAGGGTAATTTTGAGAATAACCCCCTGTCCAAATGGATCTGATATCTGCTGAAAATTGAGATGCGTTTTGTATTTTTTTACTTTAATTTCTCTCAGTTTTTGAAATCAAAGTGCGTTTGTAGCTTTAGTTTTTCCTTTCTTGCCTGGATAATTTTAGCTTTTCCATAAAATAATCCGAGAACGTTGCAAAACTTCAAATTTTTAAGCAAAAAATTGCATGACAATCAGCGTTAATTCTGAGCAGCAAAGACGATAAATGACAGGCCTCAATTTAATTATGTAATTAGGCTTGTGCAAGTGCTAGTGTCAATCCGGTCTACTTTTTAACCGATAAGATAAACCAGTAGCAACACAAGGTACCTTTTAGTTTTGCTGAAAGGTTTGAAGTTACAATTTTCAAATTGCTCTACCAAAAAGTCCTTGCAGGCACTCAGTAGTTCAGGCTTGATCACGGTGTCTTGCTTCTGCACTATTTTTTCTCCAGCATAATAGACACAACTGAAACGTTTTTAACAACTAATCTAAACAGACTAGATACAGATCAACAGTTATTAGCAGGTATATTTTAAGGACGATATTAGCTCATATGTTAATAAATAAGCAGTGAACGATAGGTGTTAGTAAATGTTCGAGCCGTAGGATACATTTTATATCAGCTTGTTGTACATGTCTTAAAGTGGTAGTGTCGGCAAAGCAGTTTTGCTCATAGGTTGCAAAAAGAAAACTTTTTGCTTTGAAATTATACGTTCACTGAGAAACTAGTCCAATATTATTGTGTTAAATAATTACTGCCAGACACTAGACTACCAATATTTTGAACCAATCACCATTTGTAAGCCAGACATCACACAATAGAGACATAACAGTTCAAAAAATCAAGCCCGATATCAGATTGGCCAGCTTGTGAAGTACATGTATTTTTTTGACGCACATTTTTTTTGCCACAAGTAAGAAAAGAGAAAATTGAAGGTACGTTTATCTATTGATTTTAAAATAAGCGTCTAGATTTTTCACAGTTGATCATTATTGCTATGAGTACTTCACAGTTTCGGCACAGTTTCACAGTTCAAACAGATATTACTCCGCAACTACGCAAGCAATTCGCACTAAATTGTGCATAAACTGCTACATATTATATCCTTTCAGTCTGTGTAAACAAACTAGACAACCAAATTTTTCCAAACCAAACCAAAAAACGTCATTTTTCCGACTTTGGGACTTTACTGCTGCATCAATTTTGCTGAAACTTGACGAAAATCATTGCCGTAACACATATTTCAACAACATATAAAGATCAATGTCTTATCTTTCACTGAAAAAGTTTTATAGTCGCGCAAAGTCAACTGCTTTCGCGACACTACCCCTTTAAACTGTTTAACTATTTAGTTTATGGGAAACGATTTAATGTTTTGCTTTTAAGACCATTTTGGTGGTATTTCTAGCATTCTGTGAAATGAACAGCAACACACAGAAAGTATCAACTACATAGAAACTTTCCAGCACAAGCAAAGCAACCACGAATAGGTAAGTGAGTAACATATTTTTAACAAACTTTAACGTTCATTTGATATTCATTGCGTCATCTCTAACATATTGGCTGGATTTCACCAAGGTGGTTTTTAAAAACCATGGTTTTACGTACGTTTTTATATAATTTGCACATAATTTCATTACGAAATCGCCTGATTCGTTACGAATTTCGTAGATTTTCAAAAACCATGGTTTTTGCTCAGTTGAAATTTCAAACCTGCAGCGTAGCAGGTTTTTCTTCTGCTGAAATTTCAACTGAGCAAAAACCATCGTTTTAGAAAATCTACAAAATTCGTCACGAATCAGGCGACATTTCTTAATGAAATTATGTACAAATCATATACAAACGTACGTAAAACCATGGTTTTTAAAAACCACCGTGGTGAAATCCACCCATTGCGTCTTTGGTTGCTGTGCGAGTTTTTAACATTTATGCTACTTGCAATATGCAAATTAGGTACGTATTGTTTATTTAAGTGTGTGCCGTCACTGTTTTTTGTTTTTTAGCTCTCATGCATGGTGCACCCGTTTTTTATACATTTCACATCACAGAACAGCATAAAGTATTTTAGCCGATCGCGGCGTTCCCCTTCGGGGTCTAGCTCCGAGTTTTTCGGTTCTGCTAGAATGGCCGTTGGTAGCTGGTACCGACCGGTCAGGCTTAACGCGGGTCACCTGCACGTGACTCACCAGTGTGAAGTGGTTACAAATGTGTTTTCACCCACCAGTAAACATAAAGCCTCAACCTTAGTTTGCGATAAAGTGATCAGTTGTCCCTGATTCTGCTAATGTTAACAAAGATGCTGCATTTAAGCAGAATCCTAATTTTTTAATTGAAAATACATTTTTTAGAACATTTTATTGTTTTGCTAGTATTAACCTATCAAAATCGCTGCGCTTTGGACTCATGATGATAGATCATAGGTGTTTAAACTGAGGTGTTGAATTTAGATAGAAATTATTTAGTATGTTCTAGTTTGATTTATACTATTGAAAAACATGGCAACTTTTAGAAAGCTTATAGCACTTTGTCAAAATGAGCAAATATAACTTTAAGGCCTATTCACACGAGGGCGCATGAGCGGGCGCACACGCACACTTGCCTACTGCATTGTGTCAAATAATGCAGCAGGCTGTGTGAAAACAGAATGCACCCGCTCACACAATGCACACAAGCACAATGCACACAATGCACAACAATGCAGTAGGCAAGTGTGCGTGTGCGCCCGCTCATGCGCCCGATCATGCGCCCGCTCATGCGCCCGCTCATGCGCCCGCTCATGCGCCCGCTCATGCGCCCGCTCATGCGCCCGCTCATGCGCCCGCTCGTGCGCCCTCTCATGCGCCATGGCGTACTCCATGGCGTCCGCCATGCAGCAAAATGAGCCCTGTGTGAATAGGCCTTTAGACAGGAGGTAGCAGACTTTGTTTTACATCTAAAAAGAATATATTGCTATTTGCTGTCAATCTAGGTAAAATATACATTTAGCACAACAGCATGGGCACGTTTAAACGGTTTGAACCGTTTAAACGCGTTTAAACGTTTAAACGGTTTGGAACCGGTTAAACGTTTACGGGTTCAAAAAACGCGGTTTTCGAACCGTTTAACATTTAGTACGTTTTAACGTACTAAATATACGTTTTTAGTATTTAACGTTTAAACGCTTACTTGTTCAACCGTTTAAACGTTTAAACGCGTTTATACGCTCACTTGTTTAACCGTTTAAACGTTTAAACGCCTTTAAACGCTCCCTTGTTTAACCGTTTAAGGTGGTAGTTCCATAATCGCAGTGACCCGTTTTTCTGACACATCTATACGTTACGAGTAAAGAGACTATGATTTCCTTAAACTACTACCAGAGCATTTTTTATTTGGTGTAAAATACCATGGTTAAGACTAGCTACCGCGTTGACTTACTGAACTGTAAGCCAATGGGGTAGCTAGTCTTAACGTGGGATTTTATCAGTGATTAAACGTGATGGTAGACAGTTTTGAGTCTTGTTTCGAAAAATTGTACTGATTTTATTCCTGCTTTACCGGTTGTTCTGAAAAAGAGCTTTGAAAATAGCCTCATGTAAAAAAACTGCGATTCTGGAACTACCACCTTAAACGTTTAAACGCGGTTAAACGTTTAAACGCGGTTAAACGTTTAAACGTTTAAACGCGTTTACGTTTAAACGTTTAAACGGTCAAAAAACGTTTACAGATTTTCGTAAACGTGCCCATGCCTTGTGCTAGTCGATAAATTGTTTGTCATTAAAACTGAAAACGTACTCATCATAATAATAAAAATTGTGTTTTATGAAACAAGATGTCAGTCTTGATGAGAAAAGCATGATCTCGTTATTCAAGCTCGTCGTGCAAATAAATGCATATGGCAATAGCATTAGCGTCGGAACTTTCTGGATTTGTGCCATGGCACTCGTATAGCATCTAAAAACAAACAAGCACTGCTGTTGACGAGAGCACATAGTGCCACATGACAGTGAGTATTATTTTACCGTATCAGTAAAATTAGGCGCGGCATGCACCAAGATTTTTTGTCAGTAGTGCATCTAGTTTTATGAACAGATTCCAGATGTTCCGCGGATTTTCATTTTTATTCGAGTTTGAATGTAGGATCACAAGACTTCGAAAATTTAGCAGCACTGAAAATCTGCTTAACGATTACGTTTTAGGCATGTATTAGTACATACATGTTGAGAATTTACCGATGATTTAAACTGCTGTAACATTTAATTTTTTATCATGCAAATTTGAAAAAAACAAAATCAATGTACACTTTGGAAGTCAAAAAATTGCAAAAGTGTCCGAGCTAGTTTGAATCGAACCAACTTACGTCTGTTTCGTAGTCACACGCCTTAACAATTACGCCACAGTCCCGTACGATATTGCGATTAAATTGTAACTAGAGTTTTCTTTAGAGTTTTACATAATGATACGTGAAGCAATGCCTTGAGATCTCGATTTGAAACAATCTATACCTAGGTAATGTAGATCGATATCGATTGTCAATCTGCCATTATGGGGACACACGCACACACAACCACATACACAAAAACACACGCACACAACTTGAGCGCTGTAAGCTGCACAGAAAACGTGCATCAGCCAACCGGTCATTTCCGCATGCTTCAGTGATGCACTGAAGCTGAGCATGATTTACATGCATTTTCAGTTTCAGTGCATTAACTAAAATTAGTATAGGTGGCCGCACAAAAATGCACAGCCCAATAGTATGTACATAAAATGCAGCAGCAGCATCGCGCGCGTTCAAAATAAGACTTGATTTGCGATAAATTGTTTGGTCAATGCTCAGCACACCATTTAAACCAAAGCGATTAACCGATTAAATGTTAGAGTTTCACTACCGGTTAAGAAAACCACTTCAATCTACTTCAGTCCTTTCAAGTCTCAAATTCAATTCAAATTCAATCTCCCAAAAATAAACTACACCCAGTTACCTACAGCCGGCATTGCGCAATTCTGACCTGTTAAAGTGTGTGGTGCGTTAGGCTCCACAATTTAAGATTTAAAGCGGCTGCATTAGATAAGAAAGTTTATTAGTTTTTTCAAAAAATGAGTTTTATTAGAAAACGATTTTACTTTTACATATAGTTTATTAAAATTTCAGGTAAAACTTTTTCTGAAGTCAGTTGCTTCAATTAACCAGTACTTATTGACATTTATAGATGAATGGTAAGCCATAAGTGCACTGTCTTTATATATACATGCAAAATATAAAAATTATGGTAAACGCAGACAGTTTAGGCAATGCGATCCGTAGAATGTAGTTTGTATATTCACTCGATAGTCCAGATTAGTATTGAATTAATGCAGAAAGCTTGTTTACTGTGTCACAAGTTGGCAATTTCGGCATATGTCCAATTATTTTAGTTTTTGACACCCTCCTAAGCTTCTAAAAATTTATAAAATACGTAATTGAGCTTTCTCGTTTACAAAATAGATTATTTTGTGAGTTTATTAGTGAAATTATTGTTACAGAATGCTTCGATCTAAAACCCGGAAGCCTAAAAAGTTATTATTCTTCCACACCAAATAGATTCCAAAGCCGAAACGGACTCGGGTAGTAATGAAGAATTGGAACCTTATCGTCAGGACCCGCTGCTGAGCGTGTGGATGAACTTTTGAAATGGGATACTGATACTAGTAGGTCTTTCGATGAATAAGTTGAGATGGTAAGAACATGTATCATTAGAAAATCATGTAGTCGGCATCAAAGGATTATTTCACATGTCGGTAAAAATTAAAATTAGAACAAAGGTTGATTTTTTGAAGTCAAGTGTAGGGGTTTTAGTTCACCATCAAGCGGAGCAAGAGTAGTGGAGTCACAGTAGAACAAGCACTTTTGTTGACGAGAGTATGATTTGTGACATGTGACTGTTAGTATTAATTTACCGTTCCGGTAAAATGTGACGCGACTAGACTGATATTATGTTCAAAATCAGTTCATTACTGCAGCAAGAGATTAAACAGTTTGGATTGAGGTCAGACGCGCCGCTGAAGTTTAACTCGTGCAGTCCACTCTGAATACAATGCATTATAATAGTTTTTTTCTATAGCTTCATAATACCCGGTTCATATTCGTCCCTAGCGGTGTTTGTTTGTCCTGTCCGTAAGCACACTTGGCGTCATAGTGTACACTGTACAACCGACATAGTTCTACTAAACATTTTTGTGCGTGAGCTTATAAAATGCTCACTGTCTTGTGCACAAAATCGTGACTGTAACCACTACAGTCTTTTTGACTGATTCACGGACATTCATTTTACCAGAGGGGTCTGTTGCATAAAACAATAAGCAATAGGTCCAATAGGTCCAATAAGCAATAGGGTCTATTGAAATTTGTTGCATAAAACACCTATTGTAATAGGCGATTTTTCCTGCTGCGCCACAGCGCAGCAGGCTTCTTTAGAATGAGGTTTTCGGGAAATAACGTGCAACTAAGTGAGAATTGTGTGTGCGTCTCTGTGCATTTTTATCAGTGTAATTGTGCGGTTGCAGGTGAGCGTCAGTGTGCTTTCCAAATGTGTATGTTCTACAGCTCTGTTCATTGTTTGTCTACTTGTCATTGCAACTACCTACGTACGTAAAAAGCACGTACGTAACGTACGGCTAAAGTACACACAAAACCCGAAGCTCATTTGCATATTATACATGAGTATGTCTAGCTAGACACAATGAAATAGTAGTTGCAAAATTTTTGTATCACTAATGTAATATGCATAACGTTGGATATCTTTTCGTCTGACTGATTACATAGTAAACTTGCACTAAAGTTTCACACAGGTCTCACTTTAAAAGTTCATCTCACATTATTCACATTGTCTCAATTTGTCCACTGTTCACACAAAGCGTATTTTACAATAAAGATAAAATGGAACTTATGACACGATGTCACAAACAAGACCACTACCACTACAACAGCCAACACAAATATGCAGGCTCAGAGTGCATTCTTATGGCAAGCACGGCGTTACTTGCAGCGTTTATAAATGACAATATCAATGCACCCAATGAAATTGACTTCATTAATCCAATCATCAAGCATACAAAAAGCTGCTACGTAGTCGACGTAGGTACTGACATTTAGGGCATAAATGAGCTTCCAAAAGTTGCCCAAATGCATCATCAGTTGATACATTTTATACCAATGAGCAGTTGTCAGAGATTTATGGACGACCGGTTGACGCAAACATATGTATGAATTAGAATGGTCATCAATGAAACGGGATTGCACTATCCCATGTTAGAGAGCAATTAATTATGTTATTGCAAAATATGGCTGTGTACAGTTTTGCAATTTCTTGGTGTGGTTCAAAATCAGTGAGTTTTATTCTCACTAGCATGATTATACTTATGCGATACTGCGACTTTTAATAATCAAAACATGCAGTTCAATACATGAAAAAAGCTGCAACTGTCAGTTGATGACGATATTACTTCGTGCAGATGACTATCTGCTGCGCAGCAGGTTTTGGTTCACAGAGTGAAAATATAGGTTTGATATTTCCAAGCTCCTTTTGCATTAGGCTTTGCTTGTTCATAGGTCCAATAGGTGTTTCAACAATAGGTCCAGTAGGGGTCTTTTGCTCGCACGTGAGTTTGTGTGTGTGCGTGTGTGTACATATAATAAGTTTATTATTTTCACCCGTGCTTTTTTATGACTGTAGAAGCATTTGTAACATTTGTTTGTAAACATCTGTAAACTTTTGTAACATTTCTGTTGTTTTAGATAATAAATGATATTATGATAAATAATATCATAATATCATTTATTATAATATCATTTATTATAATAAATGATATTATGATAAATAATAAATTTTATTAATGATAAATGATAAATTTTATTAATTAATTATGTTTCTGATTATGAAAAATTTTATAATAGCCTAGTGTTTGAGTTCGCAAAATAGAACTAATACTTTTTCTCGTTTGATAGTTCTCTTGTTGTTTTTGCTTGTTTTCAAATGGCGGCTCAAAAAAAAAGATAAGCGAGCAAAAGCTTGTTCTTTTAAATTTGATTAAAGAAAACAAAGGTAAAGTCTATTTGGTGCATTTTCTGTCAGTTTGGAGCAAAAAAATGCTTGTAAACTTTTTTGCTCATAGCAAAAATTATACGCAGTCATTTTTTATAAATTTTTTCACACAAACAGATGTACATATAGTTATTCAACCTGCAAAATATTTTGAAAAAACTTGCCATATTTTTAGAAAACGAGCGGTACAATAGGTACCATATACACCTATTGAAAAAAAGACCAAATTCATAAGTACCTTGCAATAGGTGCAATAAGTAATAAGTGTTTTATGCAACACTCGCCTATTACACCTATTGCAAAACACCTATTGCATTAACGTTAACGTCCACCTAGTGAACCTATTGCTTATTGCTTATTAACCTATTGTTTTATGCAACGCAAACGGAACAATAGCTATTTACTTATTGGACCTATTTACTTATGAAAAGTTATATGCAACAGGCCCCATGGCCACAGTCCACAGATAAACGAAATCGTTCAGATCCACTCAGTGTTGACAGGGACATTTTACTGCTGACGGAATTATACCTATGTAGTTCTGCACTAGAGTTTGCAACAAGACAAAACTTCTTGATCTAACTGGGTATGCAGCAACTTCATAGAAGTGAGACGAGTGACTACGTGAAGTGAAGGTATCACTTCGAAACGAAAAAAATAAAAACTTTCTTTTTATTAAACTTCATAGGTGGGTTAATTAACTGTCAACTTTTGCAATTCAGTTTGAATAATAGGTAACACTATTATGCAAGCTAGTGCAGTTCAGAACTGGCGTAAGTTTCGATTATTGATTTATTTATACGCGCATAAGCACACACACCCACACGCCACATATATCCGTAGGCAGCTGCTGTGCCTGCATCACAGAAGACTGTTCATCACTGCACTGAAACTGGGCATGTTTTACATGCAATTTTCGTTTCAGTGCAGTGACTGAATTTAGTATGCACGGCCGCTGAGGCGGCCGCGTCTAAATGCAAAAATTACATTACACTGTGGAAACTGTGGCAAGTTGATTAACAGAGCTGCTATGTACATGAATAAAGTTACGAACGTAACTGACACTTATTACTCAACACCTGAATTGTACATAACACAGAATAAATTTGACATTTTAATGGTTGTTTGTCATAAATATTTGATTCCTCTCTGATTATAATTTTACGTACGGTTGGTACAATACAGTTGTCGCTGCAATTCCAAAACACGAGACTTGAACATACACCGGAGCCTTAGAAGTTATTGGAGCTTTTGACACCTAAAAAGCAGAAATTTAATTTATTTATTTCACTGAAACGAGCTGCCAACCAATGAAGGACACTTTATTTTATTTAGCCAACTTATCCTTTATTTTAGACAAAGAAACATCCAACCTATACAGAGAACGCATTATTCAGCTTTATGAACCGAAATACAACTTTGAAACATAAACTTTTAAAACTTGAAAAAACTTACCACCTGGGACCACACTGACCACCTAGGATCATGCAAGGGTGGTGCCAGGGAGGATCTGTACAGAAAACCCCTAGAGTAGTATAGGGTGAGTTTTTCACGCCCGATTCGGGACCGGGATCGGCCCTGAATTCAGCGCCGGCCCTGAATTTTGGTTCCGAACGCCTAAAAGCAAATGCGGGCCTTGAATTTTGGTATCGAACGGATTAAAGGGATAAAGCGGCCCTTGGTCCCGAACGGATTAAAGGAATAAAGCGGCCCTGAACATTGGTCCCGAACGCTTAAAAGCAAATTCAGCCCTGAATTTCGTCCCAAACGGATTAAAGGGATTATTCCGGCCCTGTATTTTGGTCCCCAGCGAATTAAAGGGACAAAAGCGGACCTGAATTTTGGTCCCGAGCTGCTACGATGTTTTCTGCCAAACGAAGTTTTGAAGTCAAATTACAGACATTTTATAACGGTCATAACTTTTCTTACACATAAGTATTTTATAAAATTTTTTAAACAATTATTGACACATACAAAAGCATTAATCCTGCAAGGTTTCAAACAAATTCTTTTAGTAGCAGGTGACTTAATAGCTATTAAACCTAGGTATTTTTGCGAACAAATACATTTTGCCCGTTGTAATGTCTGCGCTAAAACTTTATTACGTACATTAATTTTGACAATATTAGAGGTCATAAACGGGATGGCATATATGACATTACTACTGCACAGTATATGCCTTACTTTTCACCCAAACTGAAAAAGGTTAAATTTTTAGTTTGAACGCGTGTTTTACAGCGCTATTTTGAGCAAGTTATATTTGACCTAGGAACTTGAAGTTTTGTGAGCTTGTAGCTAACATGCTAAGCTAGCATGTATTTGAAACCTGTAATAATCAAAGCACTTCAAGTTCTGGTACAAATTTTTGAATTTTGAACATTCACCTCTTTTATAAAACTTTCATACTGGTCAGAATTGTTTTAAATTTGAGCACAATAAACTACCTAATACTTTTTATCATACCAAAGAAAATTGGATTATTCTCATTTGTTTTTGGTTAATTTATTATCAAGTTTACCGTTTTTAGAACGGACACAGAGCTTTCTATTTTAACCCAATCGGTTCCAAAATTAGCTCTTTTTAAGACTAACATTTCCTCTATTGATGAGCAAATATCGGTGCAAATAGTTTTGCCAAATTAGCTAAAATTAGTCACAAAAAGTGCCAATTTTTTGAGAATTTCAACTTTAATTACTTATATTTTTCTTCATACTTGTCAAAATCAGATGAAACTTTCAGGCACAAAAAATTCTACAATTATCTTTAGTTACATTAAAAGTCCACTACCAATGATTAACAACTACCAAGGTGATGAGCCTCAAAGCGTTTTATATGGGAGTTCACGTACGTACTTGGAGTTTATGAATTTCTTCTATTTCTCCAATTTCTTCTTCTCATAAATTTTTCTCCGCTGCGCGTGTTCATATAGTTTAATATATGCACATGCGTTGCATATAGGTCACTACATGCCCCCAGTGTTAGGCCCATGCAGTAAGTGTATTGTAATTCTACACAGGCCAAATAGTAGGCCTGTGTAGTAATGCTTGTTTTTACTGTAGGACGGTAGGGTACTTAAGTAGTTTTTGCGTGCGTGCTCATGTTTTTATTTCAGAAAAACAAGTAGCTTCGTAAAAATGGCAGGGATATATATATATATATATAAAAAATATTTTATATATATATATATATATATATATATATATATATATATATATATATATATATATATATATATATATATATATATATATATATATATATATATATATATATATAAACTTCTTTTTAAATATCAATTTTCACATCTTGTATTACTGCATTATTATATTTACTTTATTAATTTCCGTAGGTTGTGACTGGACGTTTGCAGAAGAGGTTGCACATAGCTTGAAAACAAGTCAATTGACAGGTTTTGCAAAAAACAAGTTTATTTACGGGGTTTATAAAAAGGCGGAGCATAGCTGCATCCAATGAGATTGCATTCACGTTGTTTTGCTGACAACTAGCGATCAAACTCACCACAACCGGTTTTTAGTTATACTGTGTTACCTTAACTTCTCAACTACTAATTGATGCACTGATCTGCACATTAAGCCAAAAATACTTTTGACGTCACACACATAATAGACTTGTTTGGCTTCACTGCTCCAACGATATTGCGCAATAGTTGGCAACTTTCAAACTTGATTGTGCCTCAGGAACTAATAAAAAGTATAAAACTAAACTGGTTTAAAGTTATTTGCGGTTATGTGATTGTATAGTTATCAAAATTAACGGTTGACTAACACAAGCCCTTTGACAATTGACTAAAAATGCTGATTGAAATATGTAGCAATTTTTGGCGGGCTAGTTTTGACATGTGACTATGGTGCACTATGGTAAAACATCCTGTACCACTGTTGCCACAGTATATACACTTACATTTTTATCTTCAGAATGCCTGGAACTGTCGTTAATCCTATTCCGATATCCGCGTCTGATTGGCCTGCCCAACGCCGACCAAGCGTCTGACAGTGGTGTGCTGCAGTTTTGGCTGACTGATGGCAATACACTACAAGGCATTGACCATAACTCTTTCCCCCAAGCCCCGAGTCCTTCGTCAGTATTTCAACACCAATCATCAAAGTATTATAATTATTTAACAACACTTTTAGTCCGTTTATAGTTTAAATTGCAGAACTACATTGCACAGCTCTTAGTTTTTAGTAGAGATTAAGTCCAGGAAAAAACCTGTTGGTGTCCAAACGTGGTTCAAATTCACTGGAACAAAAAAATACAATTGTATCTCATATGCTAGGCGATTGGTTTTAAAATTTAACGTAAAAAGTTAATATAGGTTTGATAGTTTGCATAAATTTGCAAATACTACTTTATGTATTTTTACAAGGATTGCAAAAACCTCGTATTTTAAATACAAGAGCGGGAATTGAGATGAGAAGGTGGTGAAGCTGGAGTATACACGATAGAGCTCACGAGACATGGCTACCTTCATAAACAAGATTTTGTGCAGGAAGTGAAACAGGGTGAGCGTGTCTATGCCACGGATGTGCACAATTTGTTCGGAGCCATTTATAGGGCAGACACGTTGACACCAACTCACTCTGTGGATCCGTAAAGCACAAATCTACTGGCTGATATCAAAAAGAACTCAGGCCTATCTTATGGAAGTATTACCACGAGTCATTTATACGGCTCCACCGACACTGTTTTCCCCTGCCGATAAAGACTGCCCTCTGTCGAGTTTGAATTATTCCTGGTCCAAAGTGGAGGTAATATACATACAATTTATCATATATAAATTATATATTATAAATTGTATTTATTTATACATATATATATATATATATATATATATATATATATATATATATATATATATATATATATATATATATATATATATATATATATATATATATATATATATATATAGAGTGCAAATATAATAAACATAACACAAATAGTAGGTTTTCTGAAACGACACGAAATGGAAACTGTTATTTTTATGTATCAAGTTTTAGTCAATTTAGGAGCGGCAAAAATTTGGACATAGTGCCAAACGGACGCGAGCGGCTAAAAAAATTGTTGGCGTCCACTGACATCTGCCTGCATTTGCTATGGCACCACAGATCACTATTGTTTGACACCGAAGCGCTGGAGCCGTGGTATACGGTAGAGCAGCAACCTGGTGATCTGGTGGTAAACATTGCTAGGAGCCACCCATTTTGGACGCAATATAAAGCCCAACATTCACGAGGTGTGTTGCAATAGATTGCTTTTTAACAATTCTTATTGCAATTAATTTGGTTTAGTTTGAATAGATACAAAATACTACATTAAAAACTTGATTGAATGACTTTAAAAATATACTAGAATACGAATTTGATTTGTGTTGACGGTTTTCCTAAAATTTACCAATCGTAGTAAAAAAACGTTAAATTATACTAGAATACGAATTTGATTTGTGTTTATGGTTTTCCTAAAATTTACCAATCGTAGTAAAAAAACGTTAATTATTTGTCTGAAATATTTTAGGCTGTTAATATCTTGTGGCCCGCTTTGAATGATCATTGCTTTAAGCGGATACCAGCCGATATAAACCTGTTCAGAAGGAACAAACGGGTTTGCACAAAGTTTGCTGAGGCCATAAAGCCTCACAAGCGTCTGTTACCGAAACGGTAAACATTAGAGTGCTCTATTGTTAATGAAATCTATTTTACTACTTCATTTTAATTTAGAGTAGTTTTTGGTTTATTCAATTAATTTAACTTTGAAACACTAATACAAGAGACAAATAGAAGGAAAACGAAAAGAGCGAGGTAGTTCTGAACAAGCAATAACCGGTCAAAACAATTAGTTACAATTGACGACTGCTGTTGAATTATATTTCAGGTACTTAAATTTTAAGCATACACGCCGGGAAACTTCGAGCAACAGAGGACGCCCGAAGAAATAATAGGAATTCACTGCCCTTGGCGACTAAACAACATAAATTAAATATTGCTGTAAGTTTGTTGAGAACATTTTATGCGTTAGTAATGTCATAACTACTAATTATCGGTGAAAATACATATTGCTGACACAAACCATCTGCAATCTTGACCATCATTAACCTTCCATACAATGCAACGAACTCGAAGAACGACATAGACAACGATTGCTG
>JASANF010013851.1:0-127064 GCA_030248245.1 Trissonchulus sp. WLG1_4
TTGAATTCATTGACTATATTGAAAACATTATTGACTGGGGCGGGGGAGATGTTGAGAATAACTTATTGTATATTCGTAGTTTTTTTTGTTACTATCTGCCACTGTTGGTTAGGACAATCTTACCCTCTTAACCTGGTATATGGATCAAGCTTGATTGTGTGTATGGGGTTGGTTCCCCAAGGACATCACAAATCAAGGTTTAATGTGCGGTTCAGTTTTGGTGTGAAACACAGTATATATAATTTACTATTAATCGAAAATCAAACACAACATATAACATTTACAGAGAGTTAAGGGTTATTGGGCGTATGAACGAGGACATACGTTTTGTATGAACTGGAGCATGGGTGGGTCGAAACTTTGCGAAGGATGATCGTAGCCTGTAAGATGAATTTCGTCAACTTTGAATCTTGACCAAGTTGTAATTTATTTTGTTTGACACATTTTCTCAGTCACAATTTTTCACTCACATTTTCTTCTTACGAAAATTTTCACAATGAAGGCATGAAAAGGTAAACTGCTGCAGAAATGGAATGTCACTGCACTGACAAATTTTAGCGAACTTCAAGTTTAAACTTTGTATTATGCACCGTCCCTAGTTTTATCAAGCTAGAGTTTCGAACTAAGGTTTGAGGTAGAATGGGTTGCCTGACTCATCTGGAACCTTTCAACTTCAAGCATATATATGTTAAAAGTAAAATACTGACCATCATTTACCAGATAGTCCTAACTTCGTAGTTAATTTGTAATAAAAAAATGCTGGCTTCTGCAACTTCACCAAGCGCGAACTGAGTGTGCAGTTTAATTGAACTTTCTTGAGAGAGCCCCAACCTTTTACCGCATGTCAAAACATGAAGGATTTGAAAAAACCTAGGCACCACAATCAAATAAATTTTCGGCTATAAGGTGGTTGGAGTTGAGGCAACAAGCCTTCCGGCTTTCCCCCACATAACTGAGTCAGCGGTAGAAACTCTTCTCTTCTGGTCCGTGATGGTGCCACTATTAGAACTTTTGATCGTAGCACGAGCACGGGCGATTCTATGCTGGCACCGGAGTTGAACTGCAAAAGTGCCAACCTATGCAGTGTGCACTACAAAATGCCTGTATTAAAACGCCCAAACGCCCTGCTAGGAATTGTGCGAAACTTCAAAAAAATATCCAAAAGTTGTCAGAATAGCGGGAAAGTGATCCTCTTCTCCGGTAGTCAATTACTCTCCTGCATCCGGTGCTTATAATGATGTTTCTCGCAACCTAATGGTCACTTTTATCATACTTAATCACTAATTTTTCACGTTTCAAAATACCTCAATTGTCTAAAATTGAAATTTTAAAAAAAGGTCTCCAAGGGCTGGTCTCGGTCTCGTAGGTCTCGTTTGGGTGGTCTCGGTTGCCTGGTCTCGGTCTCGGTCTCGGTCTCGGTTGCAAACCCGAGACTTGCCAACCCTGCTATACAGCATTAAGACTGACGCAATTTTTACCCGTTTTGGCCAAAAAGCAATGATTTTGACATTTTTATTTAAATTTATGGAGCCGTCCTGAGAATTTTGTGTAATTTTTCACAATTTTCACAATCGATGTTCAGCCGTAAAGAAATTTCAGAAGACCCGGCCAATGACCAAGTAAGGCCTGAAAATGCTAACATTTTGAAATGTTTCTTTTCTTAATTATGTCACCTCTGAGTCTCCGACAGTCGACCCCTATTATAGTACTGTCTAGTGTCTATTAGTGTTACATGCAGTCGGTGTGATGATACATGGAAGAAAAAGTGTCCCACTTACAGTCACTAGAAACATCAAGTCACAAAGTTGCACGAGTCCGGGCCTAGGGGATCAGAAAAAGTCGGAGAAATTTTCAATTTTTAGGCCAAATTTGGTCAATTGGGGACGTATCGGAAATGTTTTCCGACTAAACCACAAAAATCAGCGCATAGACCTTACGAGTTCACCTCCACTGCGTCAAAATTTTTTCGCAATTTTGCGAAATGGTTTGAAATTTTTTCGCAATCATCAAATTTTTTTCGCAATTGCGAACGTTTTTGCGCAAAAAAAAAACCCAGGCTTCAAGAACCCCTATTTCATTTTTTGGATTTTCTGAGATATGACCCCCCGAAATCTGAACCCTCAGTGAGGGACGTTTTACAAATTTTTTTCCGAAGCCCTTGATTTTTGCGTTCTAATCGTGTCTAAATGGTGTCAGATTATTGTTTGCAATTTTTTAGAATCAAAACAAAGGCTCTTTGACCGGGTTTCAGCCGAAAAATCAGCCGAATTCGCCAGAAACGTCCAATTTTTGACCAAATTCAAACTTGGCCTTAATTTAGGCTTGGGCTTAGGCTTAGGCTTAGGGCTTAGGCTTAGTATGGGGCTTAGGCTTAGGCTTAGTATCAGGCTTAGGCTTAGGCTTAGGTTCAGGCTTAGGCTTAGGCTCAGGCTTAGGCAATAAAAAATCGAAATTTTCAGAAAAAATCCTGCCAGCTTAGCCTAGAGAATCCTGCCAACTAAGCCTAGACGATGCCTTAAAACATCAATAACGCACTCAAAACTATCCAAAAACAAAGATTATAGCCAATTTTGGCTTCGAAATTTGGCCTACGTTCACGTCCAAAAACACTGAAATTGCAATTTTCAAGGGGTCATAGCTCAGGAAATCCAAATTTGTGGATAGGGGTTCTATTACAAAAAATGCTTCCCCCAAGGTGCTCTACTCCAAAAAATAGGTCCACTATTTTTCCCCCCCCAACTGCACTTGATCCTTAAGATGGGTCAGACCGAAGCGGGGGGGAATTATTTTGATTCTAATTCGCTTCCTACCCCATCTTTTAATAAAAATATGAAACCCCCATCGTCAGCCATGCCCCCAATCTGATCTCTAACCCCCAAAATTTTGTCTCGGCTAAGCTGAAAAAGGATTCTTTAGGCTAAGCTGGCAGGATGTTTCCTGAAAATTTCTATTTTTCAGTACCCAAGCCTGAGCCTGATAAAAACTAAGCCTAAGCCCTGAGCTTAATTCTACGCCCAAGCTATCTTCTCTAGTAAATTGACTAGTTTGTCGAAGAAGTGGGGGACATGCCTGGGGATTTTAGACGTATTAAAAACTATGTCAACTTTCAGCCCCAACAGGTAATCGTATGATTCAGAACTGTGGCGCAAACTTTTTGTAAAAAACATGAATTTTGGAAAGGACAAATTTTTTTAAACGCTTGTCCTAAAAAGATAAGCAACGGATGACTTTCAATACACAAAACATAATGATAGGCAAAACTTGGGTCTACTTAATGCAAAAAACCGCTTGCGATTTGAATTTGTAAACGCCGAGCTATGGCTTTCCAAAAAACACCTAAAAACGCAATTACCCCCTTAAACACGTTTAGAACGGAAAAAGCACGAGTTTCCGAAAAAAATTGCGAAAACTGTCCCTCACTGAGGGTTCAAATTTCGGGGGTCGTATTTCAGGAAATCCAAAAAACGAAATAGGGGTTCTTCATGCAAAAATGCGGCGTGTCTACACGAGGCCGAATCGTCACGAGGCCGAATCGTCGCCAGGCCGAATCGCCATTTTTAAACGTATGCTTAATTTAGGCTTGGGCTTAGGCTTAAGTTCAGGCTTAGGCTTAGACTCAGCCATACATGTAGTTGGGGGAGGGATGGGGGGGGGAAGACCCCCCCCCAAAATTCGGTCCAGTGGGAGGGAGGGGGGGTCCCGCCAGGGGGAAAAGAGGGGGGAGGGTCCCGGCGGAAGAAAAATTTTGGCCAAAATTATAAAAAATTAGCATTTTTTTGTAAAATTTAAGCGATTTTTACCAAAATTTTCTCCAAACATTGTCAAAATCGGTGTTTTTTGGGCAAAAAAGGTAAAAATTGCGTCATTTTGGGGAGGGAGGGGGGTCAAAAATGGGTTGACGCAGGGGAGGGGGGGTCCGACCAAGGGGGGGAGGGGTACCCAAAATTTCGATGCTGTTACATGTATGGACTCAGCCTTAGGTTTAGGTCAGAAAATAGAAATTTTTAGGAAAATTTCTGATAGCTAAGCCTAAATGTTGCCGTAAAATAATAAAGGCGATTCGGCCTGGCGACGATTCTGCCTCGTGTTATACGACCAAAAATGCTTCCCCCAAGGTGCTCTACTAAAAGAAATAGGTCCACTATTCGGGTTAAATGCAGTTGGGGGGGGGGAATAGTGGACCTATTTTTTTGAGTAGAGCACCTAGGGGGAAGCATTTTTGCTTCAAGAACCCCTATTTCATTTTTTGGATTTTCTGAGATACGACCCCCCGAAATCTGAACCCTCAGTGAGGGACGTTTTCGCAATTTTTTCCGAAGCTCTTGTTTTTTCCGTTCTAATCGTGTCTAAATGGTGTCAGATTATTGTTTAAAATTTTTTAGAATCAAAACAAAGGCTCTTTCAACGGGTTCCTGCCGAAAACTTGGCCAAATTCGCCAGAAACGTCCAATTTTTGACCAAATTCAAACTTGGCCTTAATTTAGGCTTGGGCTTAGGCTTAGGGCTTAGGCTTAGTATGGGGCTTAGGCTTAGGCTTAGGCTTAGGTTCAGGCTTAGGCTTAGGCTCAGGCTTAGGCAATAAAAATTCGAAATTTTCAAAAAAAATCCTGCCAGCTTAGCCTAGAGAATCCTACCAACTAAGCCTAGGCGATGCCTTAAAACATCATAACGCACTCAAAACTATCCAAAAACAAAGATAATAGCCATTTTTGGCTTCGAACTTTGGCCTACGTTCACTTCCAAAAACACTGAAAATGCAATTTTCAAGGGGTCATAGCTCAGAAAATCCAAATTTGTGGATAGAGGTTCTATTACAAAAAATGCTTCCCTCAAGGTGCTCTACTCAAAAAAATAGGTCCACTATTCCCCCCCCCCAACTGCACTTGATCCCACTATTCCCCCCCCCAACTGCATCTAACCTGATACTTCATTGAATTTTTTTGACAAAACAATGAAAGCACAGATGAAACATTGTTCAGTTACGACACTTTTTGGTGGTAAAATGGAAAAACTGTTGAAATATTGTTGAAATTTCGAGTGAAATTTTAGTGAAAAATGAACGAAATTTTGTTAAAATTTTACTAACAATTTTGTTAAACTTGTGACGAAATTTTGTTGAGAAATGAATGAACTTTTGTTGAAATTTTACGGAAAATTTTGTTGAAATTGTGACAAAAGTTTGTTGAAAAATTATTGAAATTACGTTGAATTTTAGTAGAAATTTCATGGAAAAATAACAGAAATTTTTCAAAAAGTTGTTGAAAATTTGTTGACATTTTGTTGAAAAATAAATGAAATTTTGTTGAAATTTTACTGAAAATTTTGTTGAAAATGTGACGAAATTTTGTTGAAAATATAGTGAAATTACGTTGAATTTTAGTAGAATTTTCATCGAAATATAACAGAAATGTTGCAAACAAATTGTTGAAAATTTGTTGAATTTTTGTTGAAAAATAAATGAAATACAAAAGAAAATTTTTTCAAAAATATTTCAACAAAATATCATCAACTTTTCGCCGCATTGGGTTTCCTGTGTTAGGCTTGGGCTTAGGCTTAGGCTTAAGGGCTTAGGCTTAGTATGGGGCTTAGACTTAGGCTTAGTATCAGGCTTAGGCTTAGGCTTAGGTTCAGGCTTAGGCTTAGGCTCAGGCTTAGGCAATAAAAAAATCGAAATTTTCAGAAAAAATCCTGCCAGCTTAGCCTAGAGAATCCTGCCAACTAAGCCTAGACGATGCCTTAAAACATCATAACGCACTCAAAACTATCCAAAAACAACGATAATAGCCATTTTTGGCTTCGAACTTTGGCCTACGTTCACTTCCAAAAACACTGAAAATGCAATTGTCAAGGGGTCATAGCTCAGAAAATCCAAATTTGTGGATAGGGGTTCTATTACAAAAAATGCTTCCCTCAAGGTGCTCTACTCAAAAAAATAGGTCCACTATTTCCCCCCCCCAACTGCACTTGATCCCTTTTTACACGAGTTTCAGAGAAAATTCACATGTTTTTCACATCTGTAAATATCAGGTAAATTTTATCTGAAATTCTTGTAAAAAATATCTGAAATTTATCTGAAAAGCCAGTAACATTTTTTTCAGATAAAATTCAGAGTCTCTGAATTCTGGGTGAAATTCTCTGAATTTCCCCTGAACTTCTCTGAAATTTATCTGAAATTTCTCTGAAAGTCTGTAAAATGTCTCTGAATGGAAAGGGTAAAAAACATCTGAAAAAACCGTAACCGAAAAAATTTTACAGAAAATTCAGATTCCTGGTTTTCCTGTGAATATCGATAATAAAATTTGTGTTTATTCAGAAAGATCATGTAATGTTGACGTTCACAGGAAAACCGGTGATCTAAATTTTCTCTGAATCACCGTCTTGCGCTTCGGAGTTCATTCGGAGGTTGTTAGGAGCTTTTTACACATTTTATATCGTTCTCGGACTGTTTAATTGAAAATTCGGATGTCTAAATTTAGTCTGAAAAATCTGAAACTTTTCAAAAATTGGATTTTAAGATAAAAAGTCGACAAATGTGTCTTATTTTTTATAAAAATATAAAATCTATTAAGACAAATGGGATAAATTGATTATGGTTTTAGGACATGTTTTTTAAATTGTCTTAAGCATATCTTAATTTCAAGGACTCATCTTTGGAGGGTTTTTACTGAATGGCCGAATTTTGTCAAAATTTTGTCTTAAATAAATTCCAATTTGTTGAATGCAGTCAGGGGCCGTATTCTCAAAATTACTTTATTATTAATTCTCTAAAGGCCGATTCGCACGGAGCGTTTTTGCCGCAGCGATTTTGACCCAAGCCGCAGGGTGTCGCAAGCGAAACGCACCGTCTGAACAAGCTTTGCGGCCTTAGTGCGTCTCGCATGTCAGTTTGCTGCATCTTTACTGTTTCAAAAAAATGACAAAATGCTCCGCGATAATGGTTTAAGCCAACACGTCCGCAGCATCAAAACGCAATGAAATCGCAGGTAGAATAGCAGCCTGCCGTTTAAAACGCTGCGGCAAAATCAAGACGCAGGCATTCCGCACTAAGAACGCTGCGTCTGTTCAGACATTCCGTTTTGCGTGCGGCAAGCTGCGTTTTGCCGCAGCGGCAAAAACGCTGCGGCAAAATCGCAGCGTGTGAATCGACCTTTAGTTTTTTCAAGCCAGACATGGCTAAAAAGCCGAGCTTTCTATCCCGACTTTTATGAATACCGGCCCAGGATTAAGTTAAGAGAAGGGCCAACGTGCCTTTTTGCCCGAAATTTTTTCTAAGTTTGTCCACCGGGGGAGGTGATGCTACGCGAAATCTAAGGTTCTAGAAATCTAACGATCTAGAAATTTAAGTGGGTGGTGGGTGGCAGTAGCGTAGCGAGGGAGTTTTGGTTTTGCCCCCCCCCCCCCCCGGATAAAAAATTTGGGTCGCGTAGCACCCCCCGGGCCCTCCCCTCGCGCCCCCGGTAGACAAACTTAGGGCCTTTTCACAAATTATATTAACAGGATTAGATTAACTAGATTAACTTCAGTAACTAGGGATTAGTTAGATGAAAGTTTATGAAACTTTGCATAATAACTAAGCTATGTCATCGCCATCTGCTTGCAAAATTTTATCCATTTACGTTAATCCTATGTTGAGTTATGAAGTTAATCTAGTTAATCTAATCCAGTTAATATAATTTGTGAAAAGGCCCTTAGAAAATTTTTCGGGCAAAAAGGCACGTTGGCCCCTCCCTCAACTTGATCCTGGCTACGCTACTGGTAAGTGGGTGGAAATTTAAGGTAGGTGTATACCGCCCCCAGGCCCCTGCAACTCTTAAAAAAACTGAAAATTTAACCTCCAGAAAAAAATAGTTGAGAAAGTTTAGATTGTTTGGCCGTATTTGGTGGACACAAACGGAAATTTTTTTGGTCGGCCATAAAAACCAGTGTTATACAAATTCAGTCAGAATAAACTTCGGGAGACAAGGTAATTTTTTGGATATATGATTAAAATTTGGATTAAATTTGATAAATTGGGAACGTATCGGAAAATGTTTTGAGGGGGCCCTCTTTGCCAAAGGGGGGAGGGGGGGGGGCAGACCAAAAGGGGGGAGGGGGCGGGGCTTCCTGGATCTGCTACTGGGGGCCAAAACCGCTGAGGGGGGCCCAGGCCCAAAGGGGGGGGGGTACGGGGCCCCTGCCCCCCCTGGTTTTTTTGATTTCGTGGGGGGAGCACGTGGTCCCAATTTAGTATAGTCAGATGGGGTAAAAAATACAAAATATGAGTACAAGGTTTTTTGCTTTCTTGGATTTGGGGGAAAAAATACGGTCGCGGGGAAAAATACGGGTCGATTCTGACCCATCCAAGAAACGCAGGCCAAAATGCTTCTACAGTTATGAAACTCAACTCAGACTTACTCAATTTTTTAATTAAACTCGCACATAAAAGGAAAGGGCACTGGAATTGAAGCCCCAATAACACCACGACTGCTTTTTACACTACACTCTTTTTTGATTTTTTTTTCAAAATTTTTTCCGTCTACGTATTCTTTCTTTGCGGTAAACTGAATCATTTGACGTAAAGGTTGTACCGCGGACGCCGAAATTGGTGGCGACGCCCTGCTTGATAGTTTTTGCATACTTAGATAGTCTTAAATTAGTTAAAATTTCCTTTATTGCTGTCAATATCAGGGTTTTTTTTTCAAAATCGGATTTCATCATTCTGGCGTCATTTTTAAACTCCTGTCGTCATTTTTATTTTTCGTTCGTCAAAATTAGATTATGGCTTTACAGTATATAACCGTTGCGCTGCAGCAATATTGCTAGCTATCGTTATCGTACAGTAGCGTACGCGTACCGACAGAAAATTTTCGACCACAATTTAAAAAAAACAGCATTTTTATGAAATTGAAGCGGTTTTTTACCTAAAGCAACCCCAAAATTTCCAGCTTTTGCCTAAAAATGGAAAATTTTTTGCAAAAATTGAAAATATGTCGCAATTTTTAGCTTTTTGCTCATTTTTAAAGCAATCTGGGGCAAATTTTAAGTTTTTGGGCACCTTTTTCAACTTTGAGGAGGGTATGCTTCCCCTGGAATCTCAAATCTCGGGGGGAACACCCCCAGACCCCCCTTGTACATCTGCGTGCCGAAGATTTCGGTAAAATTTAAAGTAAAAAAATTTCGGAGAGAGAATGACATTTTCGATTTTTTGTAATAATGCTTTTTTGCACTTTTTGGCAATCTAACATAAAAATTAACAGATAATAGCTCATATTGTCCGACCATTATACTAATTATGGCCGACCGAAAACATCAGAGCTAAAGATTGAACTTAGAATGTCAAGAAGAGTTAGCCAAAGATGAAGGGGTCTAAGAGAGACAGCCCCTGAAAAACAAAATTGGAGATTTTTTCTCTTTTTTAGGCCAAACTTGGTCAAGTGGAGACTATATAATTATAACACTGAAATTTTTTCGAGCCGCTAAATTAAAAGCGAATCACGTCAGAAGCACAACGTCACATCAGATTAGTGTACTAGACAGGTAAATGTACTCGTTTACACATGCAGAGACTTTGGTGAAAGCGAATAACAAGCTACTAAGTTGCAGGGGTCTGGGGGCGGCAGCCCCCAGAAAAAAAGTGGAGATTTTTTCAATTTTTAGGCCGAATTTGGTCAAATCAGCGTCAATATTTGCTCATAACGCTTCGTCAAAGCTTCGTCATTTTTATTTTCTGAACGTCATTTTTAAGTTTCATTTCTGCAAATGACGCCATTTTTGACTAAAAAAAAACCCTGGTCAATATTCAAATCGTGTTGTACCAGAAATTGTTCCCAGATTATGTATTTTAAAGAGTGAATAACAAATATCATCATCAGCTTCGCAACTTAGGCATCTGTGCGTCTGTATGTGTATTTATGTAGCTGGGCTCATTATTTGAACACTGTGTGTAGCTGGAACCGCTGGAGCCGGTGGTCGTAGAACACTTGGCAGCCGTAGCTCCTTCCTGTGCTTACTTTCTTACGCAAAGGAAGTTGCTTTGGTTTGAAAACACGACATAAAAGCAAAAAGTACCCGTATTTTTTCCCCACAAATTGACCAAACATGGGGGGTAAAAAAATATAGTTCCCGTACGCGCCAACCAGTGCCAATAGAGAAGAACCATTCATAGTTTGAAAAAAGGGTAGCTGACTATGCATAATTATGCGCAGTTGGTGCCGGAAAACAACTAGACTCCGTGACAAGAGAAGCTTGTCAAAATTTTGTTGACGCTGTAAAAAGAGCCATGTTTTGGGTGCATGATTTTGTCAGCTAGTTCATATTATAAGCTGAACACAGATTATTACTAGGTAATATGTTTATCTAATGTAGCAGTAGTAGTGCTTCCTTTGTACGTATTTAACAGGCCTGTATTCACCTGTTGGGGTTTTTCTTGGAGGGGGGTGTATTTTTTTACCCCATGTTTCCGATCGAATTTTTTTTACCCCCTCTGACTATATATATCCGTCGGGGGAGGCAAAACGCTAAGGGGTTGCCAAAATCGCTAAGGGTGGCTGTGGCCCTCCGCTCCTCTCGCTGCCTGTAATTGACATGATTTGCGGTTACCTTTTTTGTTTCAGTAATTTATCAAATTGTACCAAATTTGCTGCAGCCATGTCGCATGAAAACGGAGATGTGGTAAGTCTAATTTAGTCACGATTATATACAAGCGGCGGGATGTGCCAGACAACTTTGACGTTCAGTTTTTATTTCTGCACATTGATAGGGAATTCAGAATTTGTGCCACAAATTTCATTGATTTTTTACACCTTACATGAGCGGAACGATTTTTTTTGAAAATCAGAATTGACAGTCTGGACTTTCTGGAGTCTTTCAAAATATGCGCCATGGTGCAGATTCGGAGGGGGGGAAATTCAAACGCATATTTTTTCAGCGTAAAAACACGTATTTATAGGTTTTCGCATGCGCTGAGTTCATTTTTGCATTTTCCAAGCAGAAAAACGTTGATTTTCAACTTTTCTAAAAAGTTCAAATTTTGTCGAAAATCATAATTTTTCGTCATATTGGGGCCAACCGTCGCAAAATATGACCAGTTCGCTCACTGTATATATCAGTCTTAAGTTTTGTGAGCATACATTAACTCATAATAGTATATTTTATTTTTTAGCATTATTTGCTACATATCTTGCATATTCTGGCCAAAATATGTTAATTTTCCAATTATAGAATAGGCGAAATAAACTTCCTTGAAATGATTTTAAAAATTAAAATTTTTATGTTTTTTTTGCTTAACAGATGATTATTTGCATTATTCCCTACTGCAAATATAGTTTTAGGGAATAAATACGGCTGTTTAATAAATTCTAAGGCCTTAAATCCTAGTTCAAAACTTCCCTAACGCTCAGAACCAAGCTCACGCTGACGGGCAATTTTGCTATAAAAGTTCAGCTTTTTTCTTCTTCCACAGTAGCAAATGTCCTTTTATTTGATGCAAGGAACTAAGACTAATCCTTTGCGCACATACTGAGTCTAATCGTGAGCCTAAGCACTAAGCCTAAGCTCTGAGTCTAAGTACTTAGCCTAAGACCTAAGCCTGAGGCCTAATTTGAAGGAAAAACATGCTAAGGAGCATCAAATATAACTTTACCGCACTAAAAAACCCCAACCAGCTTCATATTTTAACAAATTTTGCAGCTACAGCCTGAAATTTGTACTGAACCATATATATATACTTCACGCTTAACGCTTCAATCAGTCTGGCCCTGGTAGCTTCAGAAAAAGTTTCGTAACTTTTCAAAGCCTGAACCGATTTACAAAATTTTATCAGCATTGAGTATATAGTTTAAAAGTTACTCTTTCAGTGGTAGCAGCAGGTTTTTATTTGATGAAGTATTTTTGCCTAAATCCAATTTTGCGCAAAAAATTTCATGTAAAGTTTAATTTTTGGACAAAGTTTTATTTCCAGCTAAAGCTTACATCCTACAAACTTCTAACCTAGCCTATTCGAAAGAGCGTTCAATTTTGACACCTTCCACCCCTAAGGGTTTTAACACCAATAATTTCACTCTAGATTTTTATTAAAAAGGGCCACATCTATTTTGGGGGCTAGAGTTCAGATAGGGGGCTTGGCTGACGATGGGGGTTCTATATTTTTATTAAAAGATGGGGTAGGAAACGATTTATGAGGAAAAATAATTCCCCCCCCGCCGAATCTTGACCATGCGCCATCATTGATTTGATTGAAAATATGAATTGATTTTGAATTGAAGAAAATATGCGCCATCATTGATTACCTTGTTTTAAAATGCAATGAATTCATGTGTAATGTGTTTTAGGAGGACAAGAAAAACAAAAAAGATTTGGAACCGGAATCCCTCCGAAAACTGTTCATCGGCGGTCTGACCCTTAATACCTCAGAAGAACAACTGAAAGAATTTTATTCACAATGGGGCGAAATTCTGGACTGCGTTGTGATGAAGGACGGTCAAAGCAAGAGATCTCGGGGATTTGGTTTCATCACTTACGCGACATCAGCCTCTGTAGATGATGCCATGAAAAATAGACCGCATGAAATTGACGGAAAAGCAGTTGATCCAAAACGAGCTGTCCCTAGAGAAGTAGGTCCTTCCCTTCATGGTGATGATAATAGACTGGGAGTGTAATAGACGCATACATATTGGAGGTTTTATCCGTTATCCCCACTCAGACAGGAATACATGTAGTTAGGGAGATGGAGGATTGGGGGGTGCTGACTGCTGAAGACGCCAAAATCGGTGACTCACGAAGCGAAAACGGTGACTCACACGAGAAAAAAAGGACGACTAGACGTGGGCAGGTTGCAAATTCAGGGGGGGAGGTGCGCGCTGCGCGAAGCAACTTTCTGCATATTTTCGATTCGTGAGCCACAGATTTTGCTGTATATTATGTACCTATCAAACATCCTGGGGGGGGGGGCAGTAGCGTAGCCAGGATCAAGTCGAGGGGGGGCCAACGTTTTTCGAAAATTTTCGAAAAGCCCCCCTCAGCGTATTACGTTTAGAAAGTGCAAGTCAATCAAGTAAAATTAGTGAAGCTGCAATGTTTTTTCTCGGATGCTGATTTCTAGTCTTTCGTTGCAGAAAGCGGGTTCCCCAGAAGCGCAGTTGTCAGTGAAAAAGCTTTACGTGAGCGGCATCAAGGAAGACCACCAGGAGGACCAGCTGAGAGAGCACTTCTCCCAGTTCGGCAACGTGGCCGAGGTGGACATCATCGAGGATAAGACTTCCGGCAAGCGCAGGGGATTCGCATTCGTCAGCTTTGACGATTTCGACCCGGTGGACAAGTGCTGCTGTGAGTTACATGTTTGTTGTATGCATTATATACCTCATGCTTATCGCTCATGGTGGTTTCAAAGGTCAATACATGGTTCGGTGGGGTAGGGGATTTTTAGGGTTACTTTTTTTACAATATAATTAAAAGTATCCAGTGGATTGCTGTTTTTCTGGGTTTCTGGGAGACCCAAGAAGAGTATATATCTTCGATTCGTTTGAATATCGTATTGTATTTGGAGGCTGGGTTGCCTTTCGTAGTGAATAGGTATATAATATAAATCGACGCCTGCTTGTGTTGGAGATCTGTGTTACTTATTTTGCACAGGAATCATGAAATGGCAGGAAGATAATTTCCTTCAATTTCTGCTAAAAGTGCGTCTGATTGAATACGTACTTTTGGTTTCACGAAGGACACAACGACAATTATGCTTGTATTTTTTAAATGAGGTGCTTTTTCAGCCGTGTCTAGTTTTATTAAATATTTTCTTTTTACTTGACTGCTATTGATAGAATATGTTTGCAGTGCTGAAATCCTTCGAAATCAACGGTCATCGTTGTGACGTGAAAAAGGCCCTGTCTCGGGACGAGATGCGCAAAATGGAGCAGCAGCGTCGAGATCGGGACGAGCGGTCCAATCGGTCCCGGGGTGGCGGCTGGGGCGGCAGCGGTGGTGGCGGATATGGTAGTAGCAGTAGGAATTCACTTGTTATTGTGTATTAATTGTATATACTGCAGTAGTGCAGTGTCAGTTGTTACGGAAGTAATTGCTGCTGCTCTGATCAGATTAAGAATCGAATCTTCTGTTAAAATTGCTTAGCTACGTGAGCGTAGTTGTCTGTCTGTATCTATTATGTCTGCCTGTAGTCGGTCAAGGCGTAAACTCGCCTATCTGTCTCTTGAAAATGCTAAATTATTGCCGAAGGAGAAATCATATAGCTGAGGCATTTAATGTACTTCCGCCAGATACTTTTGGACAGGAGTTGATTGATTGTGTTGATCTACTTCGTTTTTCCTGATTTTAGGCGCCTGGGGAGGTGGCGGCGGAGGCTGGGGAGGCGGCGGCGGTGGCTGGGGACCAAGTAGTACGAAAATAAAATTGCATGATACCTTTATAGATGCATTTGCTATAATATAGTTTTTGTTTTTTTTGAACTTTTTGTGGTTTGTTTTCCAAAGTCATTTCAGTAAATAAAACGTAACTATAACGTTTGTTTTTTAAATCACAGTAAGCTTGATGGTCGCGTAATATCTCGTGCTCGTGTTTTTAGGCTATGGCGGCAGCGGCGGTGGAAGCGGGTATGACACGTATGGCGGATATCAGGGCGGTTATGGAGGGGGAACCGGGTATGGCGGATACAGCGGCGGAGGTTAGTGATTTGATGAGTACATTTTATTGACTTTAAGTATATTCATAGTACTCCTGTCCCCTTCCCTGTTTAATTTTTCAAACGTGTAGGGTCGATTCATACTTACAGCCGTTTGTCAGGTTACAAAATCGCACCACAATATGTTTATGCATGCATTGTCGGCGACTAGATTTTTCGCAGTTTTACCCAGCTGTCAGGCAGCGTATGTAAGTATGAGTCGGCCATTCAGCTGCCTGCATCTGTTGGAGATCTGTGTCATTTTTTAAGTTCACAGGAATCATGAAAATGCAGGAAAAGTGAATCCTATTCTGCTGAAATTGCGTTAGTCTAGTCGTACTTTTGGTTGCACGAAGGATACAATAATTGCTGCTGTGCCCCGTAGCCTGTACTTGCGTGGCACTTCACTTTCAACTTCTTTCTTCAAGAATTATAGTAATTATGCCTAGTATTTATGCCTCATGACAAAATTGTTAATATTTTTTCTTGTATGGCAGGGTTTTTGTTGGAGGCTCTTGTTAATGCCAGAAATGGATGAAAAGATAGACACTACCCGAGTTGGGATATGAACTATTAGGTTTTTTTGAAGTATTTGGTTTGTTTCCAAACTCGTGTCGTATTTTTTTGTTTCAGGCAGCTGGGGCGCGAGCGGCGGTGGTCAAGGGGGCTGGGGCGGCGGCTCACAGGGAGCTTGGGGAGGTGGCGGGGGACAGGGGGCCTGGGGTGGTGGGGGCCAAGGCGGCTGGGGAAGTGGCGGAGGGGGTCAAGGTAAAGGTAACGGAAACTTTAGATATTTGATATTGATGATCATGTTAGCTATAAGTAAATAGTGGCGCATGCTGTTTGAGATTGGATACTATTGAGGATTATGCATGGTTTATTGATGCAGGTTGCGTAGCCATGGTCTAGTTTGCCCCTTCCTTAGATTTATGGATATTTATTTGTGACATTATATCAGTCGTATATAATCCCCAATCCATGGTTACGCCCCTGATTTGTAATTGTCAGTGTTTGGTATACCTTCACGAGACTGTCCTTAGTATTTTATAAATGTAGTAGATTACTGCACAGTTTAGTAGCAAAGCAGCACTTGTGAGGTAATGCCTTAAATTCACCGTTACAATTCAGTATCGCTTGGCTAGTAATTGTGATATTGGGAAAGTCAAAAATTTGAGACAGAGCAGCAGTTATAGATACAATTATTACATAACTAATGACTAATTTCTATACTGGAGGCCTGTGCATGAATTCTATGAAAATTTATAGAAATACATGGAGTAATTTAAAAAGTTGGGTCTGAGATTTGGAATATTTTTCTGTTTCCTTTTTCTGGCCAAAAAATAGCGATTTCAACAAGCTGTATGTGACAATAGCTTAATCGAAAATGCCTATTTTTCAAGTGTCGAGTGCAAAGTTGCTTGTTTCAATGCAGAAATACACTCATTGGCCCAAAGGATTTTTGTACCGAAATTTTTTCGTTTGACCTTCCCCTCGGCAAATTTGGGTGTCCTCGCCCATCCCCCAAACTTTTTTGAACATGCACATTGCCCTAAGAAGTTAGTTGTAGTCATTAGTTATAGTGCATAAAGAGACAACATGTGTGTAAAGTTTTTTCTTTCGTTATAGATAATTCTGTATTCTTACTGTTTTCTAGTTGCAAAACAAGAATTCTATCACGATGACTAGCAAGCAATGTTTCACGTATGTAGGTGTTGTTGAATATTGTGAACTTGATGTGTAGAATGAACAATGCTGTAGTCATAACGGTGTGGCTTGTGCCCTTGAGTGTTACCTATCTTTCATGAGTACTTTTATCATTCATGAGTACTTTTATCATTCATGAGTACTTTTATGAGTAAAGGAAAATTTGACCTTTAAGACGAGGAAAGGGATATTAACTCTGTATCCAAAAATTTTGTAAATAGACTGCATTTATAAGCAGAAGGTTGGGATTTTACGGTATGATTTATCATAACTTTAAAAATAGTTACGTGTGTTGTAAATAATCCACTTGGAAAGTTTAATTTACGACGAAGATTTTCTGTGCTTTTGATCGTAATGTTGATTGAAGTCTTGAAGCTAGAACTTTAACACGCTTTTTCGAGGATTCATTTATTTTTTATTTTATTTTTAGGCGGCTGGGGAGGCGGCGGTGGCGGTTATGGTCGTCGCTAATTTGTCAATATTCCAAATTTTCTCATCCACATGTCCTGACGTTTATCTTTTAGGTAAGCTTGTGAGGCTCGTTCTAATTATTGTAGTACTGTAATATTATGATATATTTTGATAACTTTCATGGTTACGCGATCACCGCAGGGGAAATTCTTAACACGACTTTGTAAATTGATTTTTATTGAAAATGTGAAATTTTTACAAAAAATTAAGTTTGTTATTTGAACTCGAAAAAACAGAAGACAATGACGTGTTAAGAATTTCCTACGCTGGAGTGGTAAAATCGCTGGGCTTTGTTGGGGTCAAACAAAGCTGACTGATGAATGGTAAATGTGAACCAATACAAGAGACCCACATGACCTACTAATACCAGATTATTGAAGATTGCTTTTTGTGTAATTTTTAGGAAGCATCTCCCACTTCTTGTGCACATAGATTGAGCCTGAGTGTTATATCAGCAAAATCTGGGTCGGTCGGTCGGTTAATTTGCGCTTCGGGTCGGTTCATGAAGTTGTGCGTCGCTCGTTTACTACCCGGGCCAGGCCCCCTCAAGTTGCTACGGCTGAGCTAGACCCCCCAGATTTGCAAAATGTTGTGAGCTCGGTTATTGCTAAATTTATATTGAATCAGTCCTGCAAATGTTCCCTAAATTTGGCCCAGCCCGCTGGCCTCCAGAGAAGAATCGGTTCTGCTCGGATGAAGAAATTTTTTCTGAGAGAGCTTCAAGAGTGCTGAAATTCGGAACCAAATTTAGCTTGATAATATTATTTCATGACTGTAACGTTTCGAAAATTTTGCTGACTTTTAATACTACGCCGAAGAATATGTAATTTGATTTACAGTATATCAGCTTATAATCGGATTTAATTTGACTGTGAACTGTTTAAATGGGAGTGTGAGTTATTTCCCAATTGATAGACGTCAGTGACATTTAACAATGGTTTTTAGTTACACGTTCGTTTTTTTTGCCGCGTCGTTTTCGTACCATATTTTTTTGTAATTGTCTGTACTCTATGTAGTGTATGTATCAGAGGGCATCCACTGATGACCCTCCCCGTCCCCTCCCCCAATCTAATGTTCGTTTATTCTCACAATTTTTGTGTCGTCTTGTAATTTGCTTTATATGGTGGGTCTGTTTTGTTGAGTAATAAAAGACATTGAGGTCGGAATCTAGTGTAGTTCTCGCAGTGAACTAATGCAAGGTTGCGATGAAGGTCTTGGTTGGTGTGGCAGATGCAAATTAAGCGGGCATCACATCCTTCGCCTCTGATGACTTTATGACTAACTACTAACTAGAGTCAAACTAAGCACTGTCGGCATAATTTTATGAAGGGAGTGCGCCCATTTCGCGTTGCTAGTATTGATACAGGTAAAAACTTTCATTAATATGTCGAATTTCTGACTCGGTTGGGGAATATTTAATGTTATAAGGGGGGGGGTATGCCATTTTTGGAATGAGAGGGGCGGTGCTCTCCACCGGAATTTCTGTTTTATATTCCGACATTATATTGACATTATTTACACGTGCATTTCTGTGGCGGATCAACAAGACATTCTTCACGGTCAAGGCCTTCATCGCATTCTGTAAGGATAAGACAGCTTACGAGTTGATGAAAGAGTGTGAAGTGGGTACACATAATATGAACTGCTTCAATGCAATCCAAAGATTTGTCTAAGGAATTTGACTTCCTAACTTCAAACTGGTCTTAAGAGAAAGGCTTCTCTTGTTCAAGTTTTGGTAGGGTAAAAACGGTACTGAAAATAGCTGTTTTTGCTCTGGCTGAGCTGTGTAGACTGCTCGAGTAAGAGTGCTTAGGATGTGCGAAATTAGCGGGCAGAAGTGGACATTGCACTGAAATAGTTAAACTGAACGAATTTAGTCAATTTGAAGTGATTATCCTTGACGTCTGATATATTTTTAGGCAAAAAATTTTGGGGAGGGCAACCTCCCATAGACGGGGAGCGCCGACTAAATTGGGGGGAGGATGCTTCAAATTGACGATAAACCATGACTGATATTTCAAGATTTCGGCTGATTTTTTGACTGATTCAAGTTTTCTGTCTAATTAGGAAATCGAATCGAATCCCAATACGAATTCGCACTGCCTACTTTTTTTGCATGGAGGGGAAATTTACTAAAAAAAACCCTCACCCTATCAAGATAACGTGGTTTCGATAATGCGTTTGCGGTTGTCTAATGCTTGTGTCTAGAAAGGATTTGGCTTTCCACTTGTATACTTTTTAGTAGTTTTTTGTTGTTGGATATTTATTAATTATCCAACACTGATGTATCTGCAGTATTTTTGCATTTTAGATTTTTAGTTTCGGTTCTTTTAGCTCTACAGTGACATTTGATATTGCAGTATTTATTTGCTTAGTGTGAGCAAATCAGGCCCCGAGAGAATTCGACAGTGCAAAGTTCAGTCATTCCTAAATTGGTCCAACTGAGCAAAGGTTATCTAGACAAGGAGAGAGAAGGTATAATTGCAATCAGTTTGCTTTCTAATTCATAGAATGAATATGACGTAATTGTTGATATTTGAATTTAACAGTTAGGTGCTGGAAGTATGGTCTAATGCAATGTAGCTATATTTGAGCACGTAGTAGGCAGATGGAAGGTAATATCTGTCAATTTCGTACAAAAATCCGCATGTAGCTTAACTTCACCTCGTAAGTTTCGAGAAACCATCTTATCAATGAGTATTCATGCACCTCAACATGCTTGTTTCGCAGTTTATTAATACCCATGTCAGCTCTGTACATTGCGAAGGCTCAGTGCGATTAGGTGTTTTGGGTTTCACGATCCCCATCCCGCATTCATGTATGGACGTTCTTTCTTGATTACGAACATCTTTTTAACGCTAAAAACGGTGGAAATTGGCTTTGTTCTTTAAAAGGCCGAACTATCTCATACTGCTCTTGTTCCCTACGCTATGTGCTCAAATATAGTTACCTTTTGTGCAGCATCTATGCAGGTCGTTGATGATTTTGTGTTTTTTAGATTGTTTGTTGAGATGCCTCATTTATTGACAACTACGGAGTCGGCTTGATTCTACTATGATGCTGCTTTTTTGGCGATGTCTAGCGCAATTATGTATATAATTGGGTGAGTACTGAGTAAGTTTTCACTTTATGAATATTCGGGCAAAGCAGTTTATGATCATAACTTGGTTTTCTTGAGCTGCATAGTGAATATAGACCAGCTGATGTACCTTACCTAACCTAACGTGTTCATTAGATATGATATAAATGATATAATCATTATAATGATTCAAATGATATAATCTTTGGGGCTGTGTGGCAATTAGCTCATGTTTTCCGAATTGATTTTCACAAAACAATTCGGAAAAGTATACAAGAAAAAGTGATAGGAAAGAATAGAATGTCAGCAGCACCGCACTGGTAAACTGGTAAAGCCAGTCAATTTTGGAAAACCAATTTGTTTCAGACGTCAGACGTGTTTTTTGTATCTTTTAGTTCCTTCCAGTGATGCCATGCTGCAGAATGTTCCGGCATTGATTTCTGCGTCGATCTCAGATCTGCATTCTTTTGCTCACGATCCTGCAAGATCCTTCAGCTTTATTTGTACAATTATTTTTAAACGCAACTGTCATACATGTTTATTAATTGTTATAACTTTATTTGTTATGTTGTTTTATTTCATTGTTGACAATAAAAACTTGATGTCCTCAACTTTTCCAAGATTTGCGTCGTGTTATGTGTTTTCTGTATTAATATGTGGTAACATAGCTTCGTTCTTGGCTAACGTATTTCAGTGGGATTGAGAGCCCAAGTCTATGAGCCAATGTAGATAAGGTTTACCATGAAGTTAAGATGGTGGAATCCATGTGCTTTTTTAGTTGACCTTCAATTAAGGTGTGGCTTCTTTAGACTACTCCTGAAATATCGTACGCATGGAGGTAGCAGGAACTATAGTCTGACCAAAAAGTGTATGTACGGAACTTCAGTGCTTCATAGCAGCTTAGTCGTTTGAGGTAACCCCCATAATGTATATATCATTCGAAAGCATTTTTGATGGAGATTTTTATGAATGTGAAATATTTGAAAAAATTTTGAGTCAAAATTTTTAATTCAAATAAAATCGATTTTTTCTGCCTATTTACAGAAAACCTAATGTATTATATATCATTCGATAGCCCATTCCATTCTGCGTCTAACAATATATAAAACATAACTATAGCATGCACCTGTCAAAAATTATCGATTTTTTTTATTTTTGATTTTTCCATTGAAAACGTCATTTTTGGCCCGTTTTATTCGCTGTAACTCAGCAAATACTCAACCAAATCTGACAAATTTTGCATCAATAGAGCGCTGGGACCTCGCGCAGTCTGTGAAAGAATAAAACTTCAAAATTTGATACTAAATTTTTCAATATTTGTCAGGTTTACAGTCATTTTTCCGCAATTTTAGTTCAAGATTAGTTAAAATAATTAGTACACATTAAGTTCAGTTCTTTAGCTTTCATTTGATACTAAAAACATGTGCTTTTGATTGGTTTGAGCAAAGTTATGCAAAAAATAAATCAGTATTCACAGAATATGTGTCGGCCCACAAAAATTTATACACGCATATCAGCGTGTAGAATGTTTGAACGCATGCACATGACATGCTCATCAAGCACTAATTTTTGACAAGTAATGAAAACAGCTATATCTTTTTGCTGCATAACTTTGTTCAATTCAATCAAAAGCACATGTTTTTAGTATCAAATGAAAGCTAAAGAACTGAACTTTAATGTGGTACTAATTATTTTAACTAATCTTGAACTAAAATTGCTGAAAAATGACTGTAAACCTGACAAATATTGAAAAAATTAGTATCAAATTTTGAAATTTTATTACTTTCACAGACTGCGCGAGGTCCCAGCGCGTCTATTGATGCAAAATTTGTCAGATTTGGTTGAGTATTTGCTGAGTTACAGCGAATAAAACGGGCCAAAAATGACGTTTTCAATGGAAAAATCAAAAAATAAAAAAAATCGATAATTTTTGACAGGTGCATGCTATAGTTATGTTTTATATATCGTTAGACGCAGAATGGAATGGGCTTTCGAATGATATATAATACATTAGGTTTTCTGTAGGGGAAAGCGCCCAATTACGAACACACCCAAGTTTAAGCGGTACAAAGGCACCTTAAGGTAGCGCTCAGCAAAAAAAGTCATGTTTGGAACTAACCTCATGCAATGAGTAGCAATACCACTTTAATTGTATGTCAAAGTGGGCTCAAAAAAAACTATTTCCAGTACTCTTCAGCACTTTAATGCAATTATGTCAAATTTTATGACCATGTCAAATTTCCTATTCACACTAATTTTGTTTTCGACCTAGCTCGGCGAAATCTCAACCGATTTTGATGATCTTGGTGTCGATCGAAAGATCTTTCAAAAATCTAGACGTCAAAAGTCTTCGATTTTCAATTTCGATTATTGATTTTTCAAAAAATCGGTTTTTCAAAAATTAGTTGTGTTTGAGCGGCTAAAAAAGTGCTGAGAGCAAAAATTAAAAATGAAAAAATTCGACGTCTGCATTTATATTCTTTCTTTCATTGTGCAAAATTTCAACTCGATTCCAATCGACAGCAGGGAGCTAGATCAAAAAAAAGTAGTCGACTTCGCTACGCAAAAATGTGAGGTTTGCCCACACGTTTCACTTTTTCAAAAATTCTACCTTTCCTAGTAATGCATAATTCCGTTAAAAAAGTTACCAAAAGCCATTATCAATTTTTTAAGAAAATAAATCAAAAATTTGACATTTTGGAAGATTTATCAGCTTTTTAGGTGATTCATTTTTGGATTGCTATTTTCGCGGCTAAATAGCTCAGAAAAGCTTCAACAAATTTGCATGTTCAATACATCAATTTAAAGCTAAGAAAACGCACATTTTAGTGAAATATGTAATTAATTTATATCGCGATAACTAAATTTTCGCTAGAAATACAAAAATGGTCAAAAAAATTTGAAAAATTTTTTTAGCGTAATATGCACATAAAATGAAAGCTCTTTTTATTCTGAACAACTTCTCTTCAAGATATTATGGTCAAAAATATCGCTGAAAACAATTAAACGCCAAAGTCGGTTCCCCTGAGCGCCACCTTAAAAAGAACGGGTGGTCGCCTAATTGGAAGCAAAGATGCTGAATAAGAACACTGTACTCTTGGTGACTGAGCAGACAGCATCAGCAAATTGCGCTACGCTGGCAAAAAGGTGGCTAAATACGAACACGCTAGCCTGCGAGAATCCCGGGGTGAGCCAAGGTTGCTTAATACGAACAGTGCTTACCAAGAGTAATGGGTTCCTATTAGGAGACCCTGTTCTCGAATGGGTGCAGTTCTGACTGCATGCGCTCGTATTAAGAAACCCATCAAAAATTTCTGCCACATGGCGGTTTTCGGAAAAATGTCAGCGAGAAAGTTTCGAGATTTGAAAAGAAAGTGACATAGATGAACAGTGCATAAAATTTACTTTACGATGATGTACAAATTATTTTAAAAACTTTTTTCCCGCTCAGGAATCCTGGGGAGAAAGGACGGTGATAATTTCTTCTTTGGTCACTGTTGTTTTTCAATTTTGACGAACCACTTCTATAAAAAATGGTATATTTTCACGAATATTCAACCAATCGGCTTGAAACTCAGTCGGTGTGAAGCGATCACGTGCATCTATGAGCCAATTAAATTTTGGCTAGAAAGCTACACCCAAACAGATAATCCAATCAAAAGAAGCTGAAAGTGTTCCTATTACGAAACTGTTCGTACTTGGGCGCTTTCCCCTAAATAGGCAGAAAAAATCGATTTTATTTGCATTAAAAATTTTGACTCAAAATTTTTTCAAATATTTTACATTCATAAAAATCTCCATCAAAAATGCTTTCGAATGATATATACATTATGGGGGTTACCTCAAACGACTAAGCTGCTATGAAGCAATGAAGTTCCGTACATACACTTTTTGGTCAGACTATAGGTTATTTATGCCGTCTCCTCAATTTGTTCTATCCTGGGTTAAGGAAATGTAATTTCTAAATAGAAATTTATTTCACAGAACAAGTTTAGTGTCCTACACTATAGGAATCTACTTTTCCGCGGAAACTAATTTGCATAAAATTAGATGGTACGTATAACAGCGTATATAAAGGACTGGCTGTGCCTGCCTGACCAGTGCTTTTCTTTTCCGCTATAGCGCACGGTCGCGTTTTTTCTCGCTGCGACGCGTGCAGTGTTGATTATTTGTGTTCTTCTGAAGTTCAGTTATGCCGCGTGTGATTCACCGCTCTCCGGGCGAAATATCGTCCGAGACCGAATCCCCCAGTCGACGTAAACGTTCGAGTTCTAGCCGTTCGACTATTTCTGGGGAGCATAATGGCACAGACCAACAGTCTACTTGGTCAATGTGTGTTCAAGGCTCATGTAGCAAATTTCGGAAATGAGACAGTAAACAGCGCTTCATACTTGTGCGCGATGGCTGTTCGTGTCCGTAAGAATATAGTCCTGATTCATCATATTTGTCCGTGAATGACCGTAAAGACTGTCAAAAGCTTTGGAAGCTACGTTTACTTGCGTACACATGAAATTCCTCCCGTATTGCAAAATTGGGTGAAAATTTTCGTTGTTTGTAAATTCCAGCTCAGCAGCTTGATTTCAGTGTATGAACGTTTGATTTTCGGAATCTTTGGTTCTCAATTCTCATAAAATTTCTTTGCTACGCATGTTGCTGTAGTTTTATTTTATGTGCATCCCGCACACCGCACTGTCCGTAGAGTGTCCTTAGAATTAGGGCAACTTCTGCCCTAGTATTAACTAGGCTTAATACTGTATGTATGTGTACCTGTGTGATTTCGTAATTTTTCCGACTGAACGGGTAGTAGGTACAGTATACCTATATCAGTAGGTATACCTGTGTAAATCGATCCTGAGTGGAAGAGTAATTTGGTGTCACCTGGTAGAATCTTGTCATTATTATTTTCCTAATGCGGTGTCCTTTTTAGACCACTCCACTCCGCTGAGCGTACTATTTTTTTATTCCTCCAACACTGGCGCATTTTTTGTGATAATTTTCGCCAAGCGCCGAATGCAAAAATAGTAAAAATAGAGAGAAAATAGTATATATGTAGTAAATACTTGTTGAAATGCGAAAAGGCAATCACTAAGGCTGTTTGCGCCGACAGTTTTGTGTCAGCCGTGACTTTTCTCTGCAGGAACCACCTTTCGGGTGGCCGCGGGTCAGAATTTTCGGACCCAACTCAACCCGCGGCTCGACACTCGTGGGTCACCCGCGACCTAACGCGCGCCGTAAAACCCGACCCGCGACCCACTTTGACCCACCACTTCATAGACATACCCTACCTAATACCTAATTAATTGTTTTTAGCTGTTGCCCATGTATAATTTCAAATTGCAAAGTGCGCATCTTTAACCTACATTGTTTGCATTGCTACATACATAGGATCGTTTGCATTGCTACATATATTATGTACCTTAAGCGAATGGTACTATATTACACGGTACTTGAATTTCTATAAAATTGGAGGCCGTGATTTTTTAGGTTTCGCGGGTTGGAAAAAAATTAGTCGACCCACGCAGCCTGAAGTGGGTACCCGCGGGTCAATCCGGCTGAAATCTTTCGACCCAACCCAACCCGCGGGTACTCGCAGGTACCCAGTACCCACGACACGCGTCCACCCCTGTTCTCTCCCCGCTCGGACTGGGGTTTGTCAGGTTGATCAGTTTTACGCACAATGGTGTGGTGTTCACTCCAAACGGTTTTGGATTTGGATCCGTAAATTTCGTTCTGTGGGGTGAGATAGAGGACAGTACCCAATTTATATATGTTATCTATTTTTTAGACAATTCTTAAAGAATGCCAAAATTCAAGTCTCAACAGCTGTCTTATTGTCAGTTTTGTCGTGATAGCAGTTTCACCTGTTTACGTTCTCATTGTCGAACGCCACGCCATGAGAGGTCGATGCGTTCAGTTGTTGAAAAAATGCAGGCGAAACTGGAAGAAGGAATGAAAGCGTTTGAAACGGCCGAAACGCAAACGTTAAGCCAAGCCGGTACGTTAATTGTTGACGATAAATTTTGGTGTTACATTTGCCAGGCTGAATTTTTGCGAAACTGGATTGATTCTGAGGATGGATTTTTTGTGCAAAATGCCCAAATGGCTGTTCATTTTTCGAGTAAACAACATTTGCATAATCTCAATCGTTGCCGACGTCAGTTTTGTAAATCTGACGATGAATTGAAGATATTCGATGAGCTGCGGCCCCCTAAGCTTGGTGTTGACGATTTTTCTGCGAATTGTAAAGCTAAATTCGGGGATTTTTTGCGAGAAGAAGCTTGTCAATTGGCAAAAACCGTTGATCGAATTTCGGCTGCGGAAAATTTGAGAAAACTAGTGAGTGATGAATCTTTGGATCAAGCTGGTCCAGTCAACAGCACTGACTACTTTGGTTTCATTGGCCCGTCGGCTGTCACATCTCCGTTGGTTAAAAATAACTTTGTTACAATGAATGCTAAACAACTGAAACTATTTTCAAAGAAAAAGAAGAACTGATCGAAGGAAACTGTTTGCGGTTTGTAATTTGCCAGCATTCGTGATTGTATTTTTCTAGAGTGTATTTTTCTAGAGCATTAATTATTAACCAGATAGAGCATCATCGAGTCTATAAAGTTACCTAACTCAAAATTACCAAAAATGCAGTTAGCCGGTTGTTGGTCTAGATGACCGATTAGTTTATAATGTTTGATAACATAAGTTATGCATCAGAAAATAGGAATATGGGACATTGGGTGGGTAGGTAGGTGGTAGTGTGTGTTTACAAATTAGAATTTTGAGACAAAAGTTACTCTGAGAAAAGTTGTAACATTCAGTCTCTACGCCGTCCCTCGGCCACACTGGCCACACACATTGAGACAGTGACCAAATTCTTGTTGAACCCTGAGAAACTACAGGTGGCGTGATTTTAGCAGCCACTCGCGGCCTACTCTTGATGGCTGAAATTCGTAGTGAAATCGCGTGTTTCTACTTTCTAATTCTCTCAGAATCCCAGTTAGTTTCATCAAGAGTACATAATAGTGTCTCACTCTTCTATAAAGTATTATGTACTCTTGGTTTCATAACTAATAAAAAGTCACTACACATCTAGATCGAGCCTAGCCGGAGGCCCAGAGATTTTTTGCGCAGATTTGAGACAAACAGACGTTAAGATGTTCAAACACCTCTGCAGGATGTCTGTTAGGATTCAGTATTATACTTTTTTGAATACTTTCGGCTTTGTAAGGAGTATATACGATTAAAATTGTCTTACCACCCCTCATATAAACTTCAATTCCAGAATGTGGTTTGCTGAAGTGGCTTTTGTAATCAAACACTGTATTGAGGTATTTTACCATGCGTTTGTACTTTGTAGTGTTTATTGTTACGTTCCCAAAGTTTCGTCGTCTTATGTCATGCATGTCTTATTTTACAAACGATAAATTTCTGTTTTGTTTGTGTCAGTATTTTTTAGTATTGCTTTCTCTCCAAAAAATAAGGAAACAAGAAGTCTGTACTTATTCTTAGTCAAAAAATAAGGGAGCATTGATCCTAGTCAAATAAAATGAGCAACTGTAAGCCTAAAGATTTTACTATTGAAAATTATGAAATATTCACTTTTCGAAGTTTTCGTAAAAGCATACCATATTCAGTGTCATTAGTGGTGTTAATTTAGTCTGTGACATGTCTAGCATGGTTCGGAAGGGAAACAGCACGAGTTTTTAGAATTGAAACGGATTAATTGGCTATCGTGGTGTGTTTTTTTGACGGGAAAATAAGTTTGGTCATTTTACATAATATACCGAGTCTAAGTATTATTTTTCGTAGGTAAGCGTTTTGGTATACTGTGGTTGCGTGATTTGAACACGCCCTTTTTGTCATGTATATATTTCTTACGCAATACCTTGCTTAAGGGTGGGGGGGGGGGGCTACCTGAAAAAGTAAAAATTTTAGGTTCTCCGATTTGCTTCAAATTTGCACACAATGTAGCTCCAGGGAAGGCGCATCGCAGATGTAACAAACTGGAACCAATGCTTTTGCCAATTTTTCACTAGGGGCTCCCAAAAATTCAATTTTACGTGTAAATCATAGGCGCAAAAAAAAGTTTTTTGTGGTTGCAAAGCGCCCCTTTACTTGAAATTTTTGTTAAAACTGACGAAGTTGATTTTTACATGATTCGATAGCCTAACGTCATATCTCAACCTCTATGATCCATTTTTTTAAATTTTTGCCCATGGCCTGAGCAATGACGTCAAATGTAAAATCACTCAAATTTGGCGGGTCCAAAAAACGGCCATTTTTTCACAATTCGCCCTCGATTTTGGATTTGAAAATACATATCAAAAATCCGGATCATACGATTTTGCGCATACATGTGGGCTACAAATATGCCAAGTTTCAGCCTGATTGGCTTAATGTGGTTTGTGCTAGAACTGTTCAAATAAGGGCTACTTTTCGGCTTTTTGGCCTACTTTTGCCTATGTAAATACACTGACAAACGCACTGAACCAAAAGTGCACCTTCAAGCTTATTGTTCTTATCTGAGGTAGAGGTGCCTTGGGGGAGTAACATATGTGAAAATAAGCAAAATCGGAGAACTTTGATTTTTGACCTGGGTAGCCCCCCCCCTTTAAGGTGGTAGTTTCTGATTTATAGTTTTTGTCGCGAAACCAACTGCTTATAGTGATTTTTAAATAACTGTATCTCAAACATAGTAGTGTTTTATTGAGTCAACAAGCACGTTTTGCGAGTAGAGTTGAACTAAATTGAGATAGATTTCGTCGACATGCTTGCAGTGCTGAGGATATTCTTCGAATATAAAACGCGGCGCCCAACAATATCAAAGCCAACATTTTTAACTACTCATGCAAGAGTCAGAATTAATCTAATTTCAAGCTACCAACGTTGAAAATCAATAATCGTTGAAAACGTTCAACCAGGATAATTTATATGACGTCAGTTAGTTTTATGGCTACATATTACAGTCCTGGTCAAAAATAATTAGTCTAAATTCGCAGAGTGGGATACCTGCTCTGTCAGTTTCTAATTTTTTTAGCTAATTTAGAGTCCGCAAACTTGGATACAATTCGCACCGGAAATTCAGTGCCAAAATCAGCTACTTAGACTTATCTAGTGTCTACTACATACATATATATATATGTCAACGAGTAACGAGTAACGACTCAGCCGTTGACAATGAAAACTTGATGCAGTATATCCATAATTTCTGAGATTTGGCGAATTATCTTTGTTCTAAATATACAAAGCCAATTTGCAATTTCCATCTATACATCAGTACAGCCGATATGTAGCCAAACAGTAAATCGTTTCATGTACAAATAGCGAACACCACCAATTGGGTCTGAAATCTGTATGACCAGTTAAATCGAGAAACCAGGTAGGTCCTTAAACATTATTTTAAAAAACTTCAGCTGAGGCGTAGTGACCACATGTGACATCCATAGCCACGCCGTTGCATAGTCGCGGCTAATGGCAATTGGCAACTAGAGCTGGTTCAGGTTCAGCGCGTTGAATCAATTCTCCGATGCGCTGATATACACAATCTACGAAAGTTTGTCGTAACAGGTTTAATTCAACATTACTGCAATGAGAGAGTATTTGCCTGTCTAAACACTAGCAACATACGTATGTACATACATACGTACTAGATCTGACACATGCCCACACAAACTGTGTCATTTAGTGACCTAGCAGCAATTTTACACAATAAAAGCAAGATCTACGTGGTATTCATAGGAGACATTCGCACTATATATAGTACTATATACGCGGCGGCTGAGGCCGCCGCATAAAAAATTGGTATCTACTATCTAGATATTTTATACTTTGGCACCTTAAAACGCGCATTTTACTGCAAGAACAAGAACAAGAACAAGAACAAGAAATTTACTTCAGAGTATAAAAGCGGAAAACACCATGACATTTCATAAAAATTTATTCACTTTTACAAACTTTAACAAGGCCTGAGCATTATCATTAAGTCCCATCTTAAATCTGGTAATGTTTGACGAACTCACTACACTCACTGGTAGGGCATTCCAGGGAGCAACTACTCTTGAAAAAAAACAACGTACATACATATCTATGCAGAATGACACATTCATTTTTACTTGTGGATTGTGTGGTATAAAATTTCAGCTGCGTAGGTATGTACTATTAAGAGTACATACTAGAGTTCGCAAGCGGGTCGGGTCGGGTCGGGTCGGGTCGGGTTGGGCCTTCGCGGGTCGGGTCGGGTTTAGATTTCCCGACCCGCGGGTTGAGCGGGTCAGTTCGGGTCAAAAATTGGGGTGTAAATCCTAGATTTGACGTTCAATTTTGCCATTTTGACGGTTTTCTCGAGCTAATGGACTCTAGCACAATGACTAGTACTAGACTGGAGATTCGCGGAGCGTATTACCTACATATCACGAAAAACTAACAACAGAAAATTGACAAGAAAGTTTTGTATTTGAGAGTTTGTATAGCAGCTTGACCAAAAGTCGGGTTGGTTCGGGTCGGGTCGGGTCGGGTCGGGTTGGAATCTATGTCGGGTCGGGTCGGGTCGGGTCAAAAAATGTCGACCCGTTGCGAACTCTAGTACATACTACATAATAGCGTCTCACTCTACATAGAAGAAGAGTGAGACACTCTCCAGCCTGGCTGTGTTCTAGCACCGGCAGATGCGCTGGTCGTTTTCAGGCTACATGTTGACATTCTGTGCAACATGTGGCTGGCCAATCAGAAGCAAGCTCCTATTCTCTGATTGGCCAGACGCCTGGTGCACGTGCTCCAATCATAAAACGAGATAGGGATAAAAGGTTAATAACTCATTATTCCTTTATAGTCTGCTTTCAAACACATTAAAAAGGTTCGCAAATACCTTTGGGGATATTATGGCAAACTTTCAGCGGAATTGATTGAGATACTTTTAAGAAATTCAGAAAAGTTTATATCTCAAAAGTTTCTCAATCAATTTCGCTGAAGGTGTGCCGAAATATCCATAAAGGTATTTGCAAACCTTTTTTAATGTTTTTGTAAGCAGACTATGAATAAATAATGAGTTATTAAGCTTTTATCCCTATCTTAATGCATATCAACGCATCAGCGTCAGCGATTATATACTAAAGTGTGTTACGCAGAAAATCTACGCGCTGATTGGCCAGCCACATGTTGCACAGAATGTCAACATGTAGCCGGAAAACGACCAGCGCATCTGCCTGTGCTAGAACACAGGCAGGCTGGGGAGTGTCTCACTGTCTCACTCTTCTTCTATATAGAGTGAGACGCTATTATGTACTCTTGGTACTATGTAGGTACTTTTTTGAAATCCGGCACATAGTTGGATCAATTAGTGTTACTGTGCGAATCAACTGTTACGTAATCATTGATCAGGCCGGATTGATGCTCCGGCCGAAATAGCCCCCCTCAAATTAAGACATGTCTTGATTCCAGGGGGTGGCAAGCCCTTTCGAATCAGGGAAGTGTCTTGATTTTAGGGGGAGGGGGTACCCCCTCGTTTCAGCATACTATCAGACGAGCATGAACTCAATGGTGAGCTGGTGGTGTATTAAAATTCTGAAATCAAGACACCATCGATTTTGTGCTCGTAGTGTGCTGAAACGAGAAGCGGGCACTCCCTGAAATCAAGACACTTCCCTGATTTGAGGGGGATTTCCCCTGGAATCTAGACACATCGCTAAAATGAAGGCGTAAGGGCTATTTCGACGGAAGCATCGATCTGACCGATTAACTAGAATAGGGAAGAGTGTCATAGTGTCATAGTCTTCCCTATTATGTACTCTTGGTAGTAGATAAGTAAGTATGTATCTTGTCTAAATGTCATGGACAAGGCAATCATCCTACATAGCTGTTGCAAAGGAGTGAAATTCTTCCGCATATGCCATGTTTGTTCTTCTCGCATTAGGTTGCGGCTTTACATGGTTATGCTGTGACACTTTGAAAATATTATTCTGCTCACTACTTAGCGCTATATTATGTAAAAATCCTTCTAAAATCAATTTTGAAAAAGTTTATGTTGGAATTTAACTCGTTTCCAGTGTTCTTGTTGCAGCTAATTGTCAAAAGTTCTCTTGTGTGCATAACTTTTTGGACATTTAAAACTTTATATTCATTGGCACCTTTGTTGCCTTTCGCCGCTGTTCGTTCCGGCACTAAAAATCCTTGTTGATGTGTAGCTTGTGAAGGCACCTGTAAACCGTTACGTTCTGGGGCTATATAGTACTAAAATATTAAGCACGAAGCTACGTTGCAGAGGGTTCAGTATTGTTTTAAAACCATATGGTTTACTGTTTTAAAACCATATGGTTTATGTAAGAATACTTTGGAGAGTTTCTATTTCATGGTTTTCTGAAATGTAGCTGGTCAGGGTTAAGTGAATCTGCAGAATAGCTGAAGGTTTTTGTTTGTTCCAATGTTTATAATTTGACATTTTCGTACATTCGGATTGAACTATCATGTTGTGGCTGGACCCGAATAAGTCATACATATGTAGGTGACTGTGATCCAGACTGTTTTGCCCGCCTCCCGCTGCAGGTTTAAGGTTTAGAACGTGATGTGAGTTTATTTCACATTCCCACTGCATGTTTAACGATGTTGGAAAATTTCAACTTTTTTGGTTACGGTGTAAGAAATCAGCTAATCAGCTACGAACTTTAGGCGGAGCTTCTGCATCCAGCCAATGAATATCCAACATTCAAATATCAGCAATGCAAGCCACCAAGGGAAAATTATTAGCATGACATTCTACTTGCTGTTCGTTAAACCTTATACCTACTGCCACTGTGAATACCTTAAACCTGCAGTGAGAAGCGGGCATTTGAATGTCCGTATATTTTGTGTTGTTAATATGTGTGAACAGACTATTCTACGTAGTGACTGGCTAGGATGCGGGCGTACACGTGACTACCCAATTCTGCATTACGCCCTATTAGCCCCAGTAAATTTTGCAGATCACCACCTTCAGTCATATTCTACTTTAATTGGCAACTGATTCATATAATTTTTTACTTTAATTCAAACGTTTACGTCCGCATAATATTTTCATTTTGTTTGTTTGTTTTGTTTTATAATATTGTCAAGCTTATAGTTAACTGTATGTAACGGTTAAGAATTAAGTTAAGAAAGTTAAGAAATTAAGTCAAGAATCAAACTAAACTCGTCATTCTTGACGTCGAGCCTTTCTGGGGGCAGGGGGGAGATATATATAACATCTAACTGCAGGGAGAATCGCCCCACAGACTGGTGGAGACTAATGTGTTGTAGGCTTCTGTGAGTGCTATTCCAGGAGCGCGTGATGAAACTTTCAAATTCTGTGCCAATTAACCGCGTTTCCTGTTTTAAATTAGCGTAAGCACTGAGTTCCATTTAATGCTTAGGACTGCCTGAAATTTCCATTACCAAGCAAACATTAGTTTCTGTACGTTTGTCGTTGAACTAAACATTTTAAATGTATATAATTTTATTATTTTTTGTATATACTGAGTTTGTAAGGCGTCAGATTTGTTATTTTCGCCCACTCTTGGGTAAAGGCAACCCGTGGATAGATATAATTATCGTCTCGGCCCTCGGGTGCGGTTCTTATCTCTGCTTACAAAGCCCTGGAGCGTCAGAGGTGCCACTTTAAGAGCGACTAGGTATGCCCGTCCGTCGAGAGGAGGACAGCCCCTTACGGCATAATGCCCTATATGGACCCATGTTACTGTACCACATAAATATTGAAGCCATTCCCGTGGCCGGTGGCCATGGACTGCCAGATTGGCAGGAGCAATGTTGTCAATCTTTTGGTCAAGGGAATTTTATACATATTGTAACCGAGTAGATAGGATTCGATCCTCCAACCTTCAGATTTTGAATGCCGTAATTACTTAGCCACATGGCATACCGAAGGTGCAGGAGAGCGATATCACGAGAACAGGTTTTACCGCGCGCTCTAGTCCTAATAAAAGTCGCAGAATAAGGGTCGATTCATACTTGCAGCCGTATGTCCGTTCAGCCGACAAAATGACGAAATAATGACGTCACATGCGCTGGCTGATCCACTGATCTAGGCTGCTAGTGACGTCGTTATGCAGGCTGAATGGACATACGGCTGTAAGTATGAATCGACCTTAATCGAGCATAACCATAATAACTGAAGATGTCGAAAAATGTCTGTGAAAAAGACGAACTTAGTATATAACATTTTTGTTCCTTCCAGAGAAGGAACTATTGTTTCGAAATTAACTGCTCATAGCGTTTAACGCTACTGAGCAGGCTGCATAGCCAGTATAATTTACGTGTGTTTTCAGCTTGGGAGCTGCCTGCTGATTTTTGTCTGCGTATATGCAGAAAAATCAATAATCGATGTACACTGCTGTAACAATGTACTTTTTCAAAATCGGCACCGGGATGTTTCACCAGCAGTATATAAGAGCCATTAGAAAACAGTGTTTATCGCTTCTTGTTCTTAGAGCTGATTTGCTCAGCTCAGATCAAAGTGTCACTTTTGAGCCAAATGACTCGTGCAGCGGGATGCTTAACATCCTGCAGCACTTTTTTGCACGTACTACGTATTTAGATTAAGTTAAAATAAGCTAGTTATAAAGTAGAGTAAGATACGAAGTAGGTATAGCAGCTTACGGTAAGTATGAAATAGAGAACTAATTCCTTTAAACCTGAAAAGTAGACACCGGGGAAGGAACCTTGCCCCTTTTGGGGCCTACTTGTTGAACTTCAGCCGAATTGATGAAGATAAATCAAGGCAGAACTAAAGTTTCTGAGGCGTTGCAGTCAGATTGGCTATAAATACCCTGGCTAATTATGTATTACATGTTTTAGTTGGCCCAACAGGTTTAATATAGCGTCTGGTCAATTTACATGAAATGGTCAATTTACAGGAAAATACAAACTGGATGCTCGCTGAATGTTTTTTCCGAAAGCGGTTATCAAAAAAGTTGAAACTTGTAGACGTTTAAACTTGACCTAGAGAAAGTTTTGAGGTTTGAGTCTGATGTGACTACAATAATAACTTGTATTAAGTATGTATATACATACATATGTATATAGCGCCTGTAGGTATGGCTGTGTCGTTTTCGTAGCATAATTAACAACAAGCACGTTTTGCGAGTAGGGTTAAATTAATTTTGAAAAGTTTTTTTGCGACATGCTTGCACTGCTGAGGATATTCTTCGAATATAAAACGCGGCACCAAAATATTTCAACAACGCCAACCGTTTTATTAAACTAAACGATACCACCTCATTCTAAATCTATACTTCTTGGCAGTAATGTCAGGACTAACGGGAAAAAACGTTTTAGTATGAAAAATTATGGTATTGTCTGTTAGCTACCTACGGTAGCTAACACTCGTGGTGGTCACAATAAATCGTCAACTTGCTTAGCGAGTGCGGTTCACTTGCGCAACTACGATTTTTTCCGACCAATGGTAAACCAACCGGGGTAACCATATAATGGAGCTTTACAGTGCTAAAGTTAGATCATTTTAGTGTCCACATGACCACATCTACATGTATAACATAACTGAATTAGGCAACCCGATGACAACCGCACTATAGTAAGGTTTAACCAACGTCATTTGAAGACAATTTTGTATGGTATCGACACGCTGATAAACAATCAATGAAACATTGTAGCAACCGGTTTCCTTACAGCACCATTGCAGTGAAAGCCCCTGACTTCTCTACGTATTTAAGTACACTTGCTATAGACAAATGTTGAAGCCTTAATCACAACGCAGCATGAGCACACACACACCCACACAAATAATGCATTTTCTGACCTACCAATTTCTACAGTGTATTTTTACACTGAGAAAGCTTATACGTGTTAATTGGCCTTGTGCATTATAGTATATACGCGGCGGCTGAGGCCGCCGCGTAAAAATACCACGGGTATGACTGGTAAAGTGGTAAATGATAATCAAAGATGTTTTTGCGCGGCCGCCTCAGCGGCCGTGCATACTAATTTCAGTCAATGCACTGAAACGAGAATTGCATGTAAATCATGCATCGTTTCAGTGCATTGAAATGCAGGCTGGAACTACCTACACTGATCTAATGCGCAGCAGCTGACTAGCGCTGCGTGTGTGTGTAATGGGTGTGTGTGTGTGCGTGTGAGTATACCAGATTTGTTGGCCAGCGTCTAGTTGGCAAGCGCTTAGTGTCTATAAGTTTGTTTGCACGTAACTGACATATCAAACATTCCATTAGTACGTACTGTACTGAATTTCTTTAGTCATCACTATCACATCGAACTTGCCAACTCTGAGTTTTAGTTCTTGCGATTTGACAGAAATTGCATAATTCCGTGTGCAGCATGAAAAATTATTCGTGTGGCTGAAATTTTCAAGTAAGCGATTTTACACTGGAATTTTCGAACTAAATATGATAACACAGTCCGCTTTTGGGCATCCAAATTTTGACGACATTACCCGAGGATTATCCGACGCGTCCGATTGCATCATAAACAAACGCCAAGATGCCCTCGCCCTTCGGTAAGCAAAATTCAATGTCATTCGACGCCAAAATAAACTCCAAATTTAGATTCACAGTTAATAACGAGAGTTTCAAGTCGTAGGATGAAAATGACTGAAAGATACAAAAAGTTTCAAGCACTTTTTACGCGGCGGCCTCAGCCGCCGCGTATATACTATAATACAGAAGCTCAATTAGCAGGTATCTGCTTCTCCCTGTGTTACTTGCGTTGTAAATATCGGTAGGTCGTAAAAATGCATTGTTTGTGTGTGCGTGTGTGTTCAGTGTGTGTGTTAATCTTGGACCCAGCGCATAGTGTTGTAAATATGTCATGTGTACTGTAATAGTGTAATTCCGCTTGCATGTCAGTCAAGTACTGAAATGACGAAACCTGTCGCATCAACGCTTCCTAGATTGTTTATAAGCGCGTCGGTACCAGAACACTTCGAGGTCCACTTTCCCCAGGCGTATGCAAACGTATGCAAACCGTACTTTGGCACTGTTTTTGACTCGCCTGTATTGAAATTGCTCATGCTGAGCGGTTTTTATTATGGAAAGGTTTTTAACTTAATTTTCACCGTAAATTATTGTCAAGATTCTGAAAGCAAGACGCAGCGTAACATGTTAAGAGTGTTGGCCTAAAAACTTTTGGTGCCGCGTTTTATATTCGAAGAATATCCTCGGCATTTTACCAAAGCATGTCGTAACGTCACATACATACGCAACGAACTCTATCGAACATTGGTTAAACTTTATCGAAAATTGGTTAAACTTTACTCGCAAGACGTGCTTGTTCGCATTTAGTTTTCGGCTATTTTACCCAAATGTTAATCAATTCACTAATCATATCAGCAAGATTACATAGCAGAAAGAGTATGATGACACTCTTCTTAATTATACATCGTAGTGGCGTCCGATGCCGAGCTGAAAATTGCCCCTTGCGACACCAATTCAGTCCTTACATTGTCGTTAATAACTGAAGGGTGACCCCACATATGTACTTCAAGGTATTAATGGTGTGCTACGAGCTATTAATGTGTTGAGCACTACGTCTTCAACCGAGGGGGGTATCCTCCCTCGAAACCGTACACAAAAGGGCTATTTTGCGTTCCGCATTGGACGCAAGGCCCAAGGCATAATAGGGAGGGTGTCATACTCTTCCTATCATGTTCTTGGTAAAACATATATAATCAATGACAGTATGTATGTAGGCAAGTGCTGCCGAAAAGATCGGCGAAGATCGAACCAATTTAACACGTGTATGTTAAATTCTATGCGTTAACTCCGTTAAAAAATTATGTGCCTGCCGCGCCTAATTTTACCGATACGGTAAAATAATACTCACTGTCATCATGTGAAGACAGTGAGCTCGTCAACAAAAGTGCTTGTTATTTACTGAAACGATTTCGCCTGACGCCATGTGAACGGGGCGCCCTGTGCAGCGCCGAACTTTACACAAATGGAATTTATTGAACAGAATAAAAGGCAATAGATTGCTGAACTTTTAAAAATGGTCTGATCACATCAAAATCGTAACTGTAGTTTTTTACTCTTTTTTTAAGATAGTAAATCATAAGTAAAACAAGTTATTTCTTTTTGCACATACTCCCCGGCCGCAAATTGATAACTCTTTAATGAGGGCCTTCAGTTTCTGGAAATGTCTCCAAGGGTATTAAGTCCAAAACGCCTCTTCGAGTGACCGCTCCGCTTGGCAGTTTAAGTTCCACAAAACGAGTCCCCTCGCCATCGTTGCTTGGCAAAGTTTTGAGGATCCTCCCCATCTTCCAAGTTGCCCGAGCGGTTTTATCTTTGATGAGAACCACCTCTCCCGCCACGGGTTCCCGGTTTATTTCCCCCCGTTTTGCTTTGAAATAATTTCTATGACTTTCACGAAGTTCTTGAAGGTACTGGGTTTGCCACAGCCCCCAAAATTGATCAAGTTTCTTTGATATTTTCTTCCAATGGGCAAGTAGGACAACTTTCCCCCCAGGAGGAATGTAACTGGGGTCTAGTGGGTCAGCATCGCTTGGGGGAAAATTTAATTGGGACATAGGGGCTATAAAATTGGCAGGGGTTAAAACACTTTGGTCCCGGAAGTCCGGACCGACCGAAAGTAGCGGCCTCGAATTAATTGTGGCCTCAATTGATGCTACCAGTGTCTGTAGCGAATCGTCATCGATAGTTGCTTTCCAAAGCGTTTTCTTGATTGCTCTTTTTACGAGACCAACCATTCGTTCATAGAACCCACCTACCCATGGTGACCTCTCTAGAATGTGTTGCCATTGAATTCCTTTATTTGAAAAGTACTGTAATAACTCTTTGACGACAGTTGGTGAGGGCTGGTCATACCAAATTGCTGACAACATAGCAGATGTACGGCTGAATTGTGATGCATTGTCCGTGAGAATTTTAGATGGAGTCCCTCGTCTGGCCACAAATCGTTTTACTGCATTTAGGGTTGATTCAGCAGTGCAATCTCTGACTACTTCTAGATGGACAGCTCGAGTACAGAAACAACTGAATAGGGCAATCCAACGCTTTTCATAGGTGTTACCACCACGCACTGCTTTCACATTCAAAGGGCCAAGGTAATCCATTCCACTGAACTTAAACGCTGGTGCTCGTTCAACTCTCTCTTTTGGTAGGTTTCCCATTTTTGGTGGTTGAAAGCAGAATCCTTCCAATTTTTGACAAATGAGACATCGTTTTAAAATTTTTCGAACCACTGACAGACCTTGGGGTACCCAGTATTGAGTCCGCAACTTTGTCAAAGTGCATCGCGGACCCGAGTGATGCAACTCTCCATGTACTTCCTGTATAATCAATACTGTTAGCCAGTGGTCTTTAGGAAGCAAAATTGGAAAAATTGCGTCCTTGGAAATTGATGCGTTGGCAATTCTACTACCACAGCGCAGAATGTCATTGTGTAAAAAAAGGTCCAATTGCTTGACTGTTTGAGACAGTTTCCCAGTTTTTAAACAGGTGAGGAGGTTTTGGGGTAAGCACGTCTGAGCATGCTTAATCCACTGGGTTTTACTTGCTTTTATCTCACTCGCTGTAATGGTTACCGAGTGAAAGGTTTTAGTTTTTCTTGAAAACCGGTTGCAGTAGCTAGTTATACGAAGCAGTTTTTTCAAGTTTGAAAACTGACTTATTTCTATGCCATACGGAGGATTGTTCGGTTTGATTTCTGCACTACCCGCTTGGATTTCGGTTTTGGTCGTTTTATTGAGGTTGACAGGTAACAGTGGCATTTGTTCTGTTTTCCAGTCTCCTAAGGAACTAATCCAAGTTTGCTCACAGTTTTTAGTCCAGCTGGGACCGGTAAACCAGTTTGACGTGACCATGCGATTGAATGATACGCCTCGAGACGCTTGATCAGCTGGGTTGTCTTTTGTTTTAATGTAATGAAATTGTACAGATTGATCAGTCGTTATTTCTGAAATTCGTCGTTTAGTGTACGTGTCGAGAATCTTTTGATTTGAAATCCAATGCAGGACAATTTGAGAGTCAGTCCACAAGTGTAACGAGGTGATTTGAGTACGCAGTTGACTTTTCACAAATTTTAACGCTCTCGTACCGATTAGAACTCCCATTAGTTCTAATCGAGGAATGGTCATTTGTGGTTTTTTGGGTGCTACCCGAGATTTCGAGAACGCCAGTTTACAGGTCGTTTCTTGCGGAGTTTGTTGTCTGATGTAAACAACCGCAGCGTAGGCTACTGAGCTTGCATCTGTAAAACACAGCAGTTGGACTGGCTGGTCAGGCAGTAAAATAACTCGCCGTTCGATGTAAAATTCAGTTAGTTTACTGAGATTGGCTTCAATTTTCGTCCATTCTTCCCTGTGGTTTGCTGGTAGCTCCGTGTCCCAGTCGAGTTTTTCCATCCATAGTTTTTGAATAAATACTTTTCCTCGTACTGTTACTGGTGTAACCAAGCCCAGTGGATCAAACACTGAGGCAACTTGATGCAAAACACTGCGCTTAGTGACATTTTTGTTTTTGTCCAATTTTACAGTCAAGCTGATGTCATCTTTCTTTACATTCCATTTTAAGCCAAGTACTTTTGTTCCAGTTTCATTTGCTTTATCTTTTTCGGGAATCAAAGTGTTTAGTTCCGGGCTGTTGGATAGCCATTCCCGTAGGTTCATCCCTGCTTTGTTGAACAAAGTTTTACCTTCTTTGTACGTAGCGAATCCGTCTTCTATTTCCATTGCACCAAGAATAATGTTATCCATGTAGATGTTTCCGCGAATTCTTGTGGACAGTTGACCAGGATTTTTGTCCAAATGATGGTATATAGTCGCCCCCAGCAGGTATGGGGATGACACAATTCCAAATGGAGTTCTGGTGAACCTGAACACTTGAATATTGTTGTCAATATTTTGCTCTGTCAAGTCCTTGATCCACAAAAATCTGGTGCAGTCGCGTTCTTGTTTTTGCAAACCCACTTGAAGGAATGCTTTCTCAATATCTGAAATCAGAGCAATCTTGTGCATGCGAAATCTGAGTAGCAATCCACATAAATCTTCTAAGTAGTTTATCCCTTTGAAAAGCAGGTCATTTAGGCACAAACCGTTTGGTTTCGTTTTAGCGCTCGCGTCGTAAACGATTCTTACTTTTGTAGTGGCGTGATCCCGTTTTATTCTCGGAAAATGAGAAATGTAGTGCAGTAGGGTACCGTCCGTGCCTTTAAAATCCACAGGTTCTATTATTTTTTTACTGAGTTGGTCCTTGCTGATGTTGTCATATTCTTTCAGGCTATTTTCAGCGTCTTGACGTAAAGCTGCTACTGTGTGTGCAAGTCTGCATTTAGCGGTATGAAAATTACTTGGTAACTCAGGTTTTTGAGTCTTCCAGGGCCATCGCACTTGGTAACGGCCATCTTGGAACACTGTTGTTTCCTTGAAATTCTTTTCTATTTGCTGCATCGTTTTCGGGACTGATCTCTGAGCGTCAGTAATTCCTATAGTTTCCAGTTTCCACAGTTGGGATACTTCTTCTGAAAACTGAACATTCAAACTGTGGAATTTAGTATGACCTTTGCGCTGCAGGGTTGGCTGTAGTGTGTTACCAGCTAGGATGTTACCAACTGGGGTAAAATGTATGCATAGGTCGTTTTCGAGTACAATTACTGTGCTGACTCTCGGGCCCATAATGGAATACCAATAGTCCATTCCTAAAAGGATATCAATATCAATAGTTTGTGTTTGCTTTGGTGGTGGGTTCACCGGCTGAAATCTTTTGATTGATTCCCATGTTTTGCCTTCAAGTTCTACTGGGTGCAAGGCTAAGGGAGGGGCCATATTAAATATTGAGTAGGCATTAATGATCATCGTAAAGTCATTGGCTCCATGTAGCTTTGCCGTAACTACTTCAGCGGTAACTTTGTCGGTTGTGTTCGTGTTGAAGCGTGCTGTTTCTAAATGCACAACTTTTTGTGGACTCAAACCTAAACTGTCGGCCGCACGTTTGCTGATGCAAGTGTGTTTCGCTCCTGCGTCTAAATATATGTTCAGTTCACGCACACAGCCAGTGATTGGATTTGACACAGGGATTTTGGCTGTCGCCATAATGATTCCATCACGTTCATTTAGTCCGGCTAAATGGCAAGTCAGTGGATCTTTGTGTGGGTCTTCTTTATCATTTTCCACATTTTCCACAAAGTTTTGGATAGTGTTTTCAGGTGTGTTTCTTTTATTGCATAGTGCGCTATGGTGCTGAATAGACTTGCAATAATAACAACTTTTTTGGCGATAGCAGTCTTTGATTGCATGCCCAATGCCTAGACATCGAAAACAATAATTTCCTTTTTGCACTATTTCTTTTCTTTTCTGGATGTTGTTCACTGTCCTGCAAAGGTCGCTAAAGTGCCCTGGTTTTCCGCAAAAAATGCACTTTCGACTATAGGAAGAGTTAGGCTGTAATCTGTGTCTGTTTTGGCTTGACTGTATAAACGAGGCGACGGTGGGCAACGGTAGACACTCAGGCTCTTCTACTATGTCTGCGCAACTTGTTCCAACTCTGTGCAACTCTTTACATGTGATAGGGCTTCGATAAACTCATTTAGTTTCCAGTTGGCGCTTTGATTTCCTCTGATGAACTGAATTTCTTCCAGTTTGACTCTGACCGTGGAAGGTAGTTTTGCTAACAGGTTGCTTTGCACAAATCCATCTACCACTTCCTGTGATACGCCAAGTCTCACCAGTAAGGCTGACGTTGCTCTGGTATCATCAATGAACTTTTCCAGATTGGCCAAATTCTGTTGAACCATTGGTAAATTTCGTAGGGCACGCCAGCTTTCTTCCTTTAGGGTTTGTTCTTCACCATATTCCGTTTGCAGGATACGAACAGCTTCTCCATATGCTTCCGCTTGCAAGCCCAAGCCTTTGATTTTGTCCAAAGCAGGACCCCTCAAGACTTGATGCAAATAGTCCAATTTTTGCTTATCTGACAACTTTGTTTGATCGTGAACGTTTATTTTAAACGATTCCCAAAAATTTAACCAGTCCAATAAGTCACCAGAAAACGTAGCTAACTGGGTTTTTGGTAGACTAGCTAATTTTGACATAGTCTCGACCCTGGCTTGAGGACTTGGGTGCTGGTTATTTTCAGTGGTTCTTGAGGCCGATAGTTCTTGCATTTGAAACACAAGCGTACGTTGGGTCTCTGACATAATTTTCATCATTTCAAACATCTGCTCAGTTTGAGAATTTGAGACTGAGCCCGTATCGGTTCGATTTGTGGGTGTTTTGTTAACTAATTTTTTGGCTTTGAAATGCGATTCTGGGCAACCAAGTGCTATCAGCTGGTTTTTTGTGAAAATTTCCTCATTTCGCAACTGTTGTGCCAGTGTTTCAAAGGTACAGTCATTACAGTCCCATTTGAACTCACCAATTAGAGTTAATTCAGTGTACAGCGAGTGTGGTAAACAACCTGGTTGCTTGTCATTAATACAGTCAACACACCACCATTGTTCACAGTTATCGCATTGAATGCCGTCAGGTGTTGTCTGAGAGCACAGCTTACAGGGATTGGTGTCTTGCAGGTTTTCCATTGTCAAAATTGAATGCGCGTGTGATGTGGCTTTGTTAGGGGTGAGATATGGTGAGGAATGGAGGGTTGCAGTTAACAGTATTCGAAAGAAAACGCCGGTAGCGAGGATATCCGGCACAGAAAAAACGCGGTATGCCGGCAGCGAAAATATCCGGCTTCGAACGTGCAATTTGAATAGCTCTGCTACCATTGAACGGGGCGCCCTGTGCAGCGCCGAACTTTACACAAATGGAATTTATTGAACAGAATAAAAGGCAATAGATTGCTGAACTTTTAAAAATGGTCTGATCACATCAAAATCGTAACTGTAGTTTTTTACTCTTTTTTTAAGATAGTAAATCATAAGTAAAACAAGTTATTTCTTTTTGCACACCATGATGAATTTAAGTTTTTAAATAATTAAAAATCAGAGACAAGAAATCTTGTGAAAGAAAACACTGCCACCTCTGTTGCTTGCTGAAGATGTCAAATGTCAGTTTAAGTTATGTAAGTTTGCCCTATTTGATTGCTATTCGTAATTAATTGGTGCGAATGCTTTTTTACATCAGAGCATAAACATCACCAACTTTAGACATTTCATTTTGAATACTTTTGCTTTTTGAGAACAGTGCGTTTCACTGGGTAACGAGGTTTGCCTTTGAATTTGTAGTTTTCTTTCAACTCCAAATATAGGTAACAACAAGTGCACAGGCTATAACACGCATTTTGTATATCGGTTTCGTTTTGTGTTTGTTATTCGTTTTGATTAGCATTCTTTTGTGATTTCATTAACGATTCTTTTGTTTACATGTTCTTTCTATGTACCTAGCTTTTATGTTGATGGAGCTGTATTTGAACTTAAACTTGTATATAGTTATAGGTCCTTTAAAAAACTTGACGATTGAAAAAATAAAAAAACACATGAAGTGAGATGAGTAAGTGGGTTAAAAAATAGCTAAAATTTCATGGTTCGGATTACGGAATGAACTCTGGGGCGAGATTGTCAAATTTAGTTGCAGCCTATATACGATTACAATTACAATCGCCTCGTAATTTTCATATCTGTACCGTGTTTAATTTTAATTTTATTTGGTACTTGTTTCCACTGATTTAATTTTAATTAATGAATTTAAATTTGATTAATATTAATTAATTCCCTTCACGGCCCCTAGAAAACGCTATCAGGCTATCAGCTATATCGATAGAAACTAGAAAGGTGAAATATTGTAAATTTTTAACTCATCGTGGTAATTTTTATATTTGTTTACCAAGCCAATATGATCCGTATGCATTTAGTGTTTTTTGCGAGTCAGTATTTGTTCATAACACTGACAGTATAAAATACGTCATTGTTCTCTTGTCTCCGATCTCTAAGGCAGTTATTTTTTACGCGTAGTTTTGGTAAGACTTCAGATTTTCAAGTCGTAGAACTTCATGGAATGTATTCGTTAAAAAATAAAAAAAATTGTTCCAGAAGTGCTACAAAAGTATTAAGTTAAATATATACATTTATGTAATGTAATTAAAATATATATAGTAATAAATTAACTTCGAAAGCAGTTAACTTAGAAAGCATTGATTCGCCCGTATATGTATACATATGCGTAATAAGTGTTAAATAATTAATGTGTTTATTCCTTACACAGGATAGTCTTGAATAAATAAACGATAATTATGCAAATGTCTATGACCAAATACGAATGGTATTCAAATTTTATATACATAGTAAGCTTCCTGAAAGTTGAACTACTTTTATGGACGCGTATCCATATTTAGAGACTGCAAACACATTTCTTGTATTCCTGTTGAAAATCTTGTTCAGACTACTTCAAGCTTACGGCCCCAATTAGCCCTAATTCTGAAGTAAATTTTAGGTTTTCAATGAACCACCTCACCACAGCGCGAGCTATATTAATGTTCTTATAATCGTTTTGAAAAGATGCACCCGCCCTGCTAGTAGAATTCTTTGAATTCTGCGCAAATTGGCCTCTAAGGAAATGTTGGGCAGGCTTGGGCCGTATTACCTATGGAAAGCTTGGAGCCACAATGCGCATGTGGCTCTGTAGTCCGTGTGTGTGCAATTTAGAGGCCTCTCCTTCGCTGGTAGAAAGCATAATTTCATAAGATTTTTTAATGCTATCTGATTTTCTTTGGATTTCTTTTGGTGTGCCTGCTTGTACGTGCGTGCGCCTCCCTGGGAGCGACCATGTATGGCCCCGCCTGGGCTAGGCTTAGGCACAGCAGGTAAACTAATTTTCTAACGCCATTAGATTTTTAGCGTAGTTCTCTCTTTCCTATCTTCTGAGCGCCAAGTTTGTCATCTACCAGTAACTATGTGAAACCTTAGATAATAGGGCTGGAGTATTTGCTGTGGTTAAGAATGTTTTCAAATGGCTACCTCTTCCTTTACTTTGATTTCAGTCCCTTTTTTGCGACGGCAATCCGATTATTTGCTTTTTTTCAACATTGAAAACACTTCTTGAGTTCCGCTAGGGACTATTCTTTTTTCTTGACTCTTGAAACTTGAATTCGGATACTGATTTTAGGTTTGCGCTCTGATTTTTTAGACGTCGATTACAGCCACTACGCGGCATAAAAAAAGCCACTCGTGGATTCATAAGTACATGCAATGGCCGTTTCATGAAGTGACCACGTTCAATGTTGTTTTTGCATTGAATGTGGACATGGAATAGATAATGTATGTAACATTCAGCGATAGATATCATTGATTTTGTGTTGAACTGCTCCAAATCTCCACTCATCAGTAACTTTTGTTTTATATGTTATGTTAGTGTTAATTCAGTATATATTGCAATCTGTTACAATGAATTTTTTAGACTTCCTCATAAAACTATTCGTCATTTAGCTTAAGTGTTAGCGTAGAAAAACTGAGTGATTTTTGTCATGATCAAGTCACGGATGTGTACGCACAAAATCTATGCGCATTGCACAGCACAATTCAAAGGATGAGCTGAGATTTTTGTCTGAAGTCTGACCAACAATTGCTGAAGCGTGAGGCCAAAACAGGTGGCGTGATTTTTACGACTAGGTACCCACTTGTATTCTTGATGCTTGCAACTCGTTGTTTCCAGAGCGTATTTCTTTTTGTTACTTGGTCCAGCATTTTTTTGGGCAGGCTGTTAGTTCTGCGCAAAGTTCATAGTTTGTATCATTGAATGTATACAATCAGTAAATTATCTATTGAATGTGTACATTCAATGCAAAAATCATTATATGTACTTTCAATGAAATTTAATTCATGAATTTTTCAATGAATGTATATATATATATATATATATATATATATATATATTATATATACCTATATATTTATATATATGTATATATATATATATATATATATATATATATATATATATATATATATATATATATATATATATATATATATGTGTGTGTGTGTGTGTGTGTGTGTGTGTGTGTGTGAAAAAGACTTATGCGGGTTAATGATTACGATTGGGTCAATAAACTTTCTGTTGCGTGCTATGCGAGAACTACTACTTTCTGACTTTGGACTGAACCAAACGATAACTTTCTTAGGTTCACTACTGATGCAATATGACCAAAGCAAAACATATGTACGTTTAGGGTGCGCGTAGGTACTTGCTGATACACAGTAATACTTTCACAATTTTAGGCCTATCCGGACTATATCGGATCTCTCACTCAACTCAACTAAGCACAATGGAGTAGCAGAGTTTAGAAATGTTTTTTGCGGGGGCTCCACCCTTCGAAAAGGGAACCGAGTAGCTACAGAAGAGTAAACTACAGAGATCCGCTTAGGTCACCTAGGATCCTAGTTCAACCTCGTAGTTAAGCTCAGTACCTCTGCGTGCTAAACTCAGTAAAAATGCTTACGATCGCTGAAACGTACGTAAACACAAATACTGTATGAAAACACTAACAGTACTATCTCCACGGCGATCGTGTTTACCTAAATTTCTGCTGATTTCTCACTGAAAAAACACACCCTTTAATTTTGTCTAAGTTCTCGCTAACTGATAATCAACGTGTGGATCACTCAAAAGTTTGCCTCTCCTATAGCTTTACTTAAACTTTCACTTGAGCAACTGGTTTCAGGGGTTTTGAACTGCTCGGACAAGCTTTTCTGCTCTGCCGGTCGTGATTCAGGGGGGACACCAAGACCGAGGATAACTAGGAACTTACACCCTGTTTCAGATGCCTAGCTCAACTCTGACGCCTGCTTTTTCTGTGTCAGGGGACAACTCAACGGATCAACTCCCCAATGCTATCTCAGCAACAAAACCTTACCTTTATTTTTTGACTAAGACTTCAAATTCAACTTAATACTTGAAACGGTGTGTGACCGGTGTAATTGTACGTAACCTGAAAGAGATAGCACAAATACAACCTAACAGTCAATTGTAGCAACTGATCTACAACCCTAAATAATCCGCGTAATAGGCACAAAACTGCCGAGTTCGGAACGGACATACAAGCTCAACCTGAAAACCTTAACTGGAACTGGCACTCTTCTAGCCTGACCCTGTCTAGGCTAGATCGATCTCTAGGTCTACTAGGCAACTCAATGGTCTGCTGGTTCTGCTGGTAGGCACTGATCTACCTTTTAGGGTCAGTCTAGGCTACTGCTACTAACACGTTTTTGCTAAGGACAAAACTAACAGGTCTGTGGCTGGCAGAGAGCTGGAGCTGGACCGGACTGGACTGGACTGGACTGGACTAGAGACCGGGGCCTGGGGACGGCTGAACCGGTGGCGGACGACCTGGCACTGGACGGACGGGAGCTGGCTGGAACCGGGGCCTGGGGACGGCTAAACCAGTTGGACGACCTGGGCACTGGACTGGACGACCTGACTGGCTGGAACCGGCGGGGCCTGGGGACGGCTGAACCGGTGGACGACCTGAGCGGCACTGGACTGGACCGGAAACCGGGGCCTGGGGGCGACTGAACCGGCTGGCTGAACGAGGGAAGAACGGGGGGCACAGGCGCTGACGAAGCGCAAAGACGGGGGCGCACAGGCGCTGACGAAGCGCAAAGACGGGGGGCACTGAGGGCGCGAAAGGCGCTAGGCAGACTGGTTGGCCGACGGGCCATTGGACACACTGAAGGCGCGGGAGGCGCACTGGACACACTGAGGGCAATAAGCCCGCTAAGCAAAATGGAGACAAGTCGGTTATATAAGGGGCACAACTTTATTAGACGCCGAGGCAGAGTTATATACAATGGCGAGGAAACGCAGCAATGGGCAATTGGGAAGCAGGGGAGCAGGAGCTTTAAAACCGACCAACTTATACCAAAATTTTTACCCGACTGTTCTTAGCTAATACCGCAAAATTCGGTTTTTCTTTGAACTACTTTGTTGGGATCTACCGATCCCGAATCCCACCAATCAGAACTGGGCTCGCTAAGGCCCGCATACCTATCAATCAGACTGGGCTCACTTATACTAGCTAACTTATTGGGAGGTCGAGGGCTGCTGGCCCAGGCACCTCAGCAAACACTTACCTAACCCGAGATAATTCCTTTTTAGGAGCACATAATTCCTGGTCGGCCCAGGTAGTGTAATTTATGTCACTTCTCTCCTGGCCGACCAGAGAAGACAAACATGGACTTAGAAAAATATTATGACCGAAAGATGACAAGAGCAAAAAGGGAAAATGAAAGGGGGAAAAGGGGGAAATAGGAAACATTAAAAAACCGAACTTGTATAGCTTCAAAACTTGACCAATTACGTATTATTACTAATTACTAAATATTATGTGCAAACTTATGCCATTACTATGTACTTGACTTCTACATTAGACCTCTTTCTGGGCTGCAGACCCAGTCAAAACATACTTTGTGAACTACCATAATCCTACACACAAAATTAGGGTTTCTTCGAACCCTAATTTTGTTCGACTCTTGCTTCCCAATTACATAATAGAACATTACAAAAACAGTGTGAAAAGGTGCCCAAACAATACTACCAAGAGTACATAATAGCGTCTCACTCTATATAGAAGAAGAGTGAGACACTCTCCAGCCTGCCTGTGTTCTAGCACAGGCAGATGCGCTGGTCGTTTTCAGGCTACATGTTGACATTCTATGCAACATGTGGCTGACCATTCAGCGCGTAGATTCCCTGCGTAACACACTTTAGTATATAATCGCTGATGCGTTGATAAGCATTAAGATAGGGATAAAAGCTTAATAACTCATTATTTATTCATAGTCTGCTTGCAAAAACATTAAAAAAGGATTGCAAATACCTCTCGGGATATTTTGCAAACTTTCAGCGAAATTGATTGAGAAACTTTTGAGATACAAACTTTTCTAAATTTCTTCAAAGTTTCTCAATTAATTTCCCTGAAAGTTTGCAAAAATATCCCCCAAAGGTATTTGCAAACCTTTTTTAATGTTTTTACAAGCAGACTATGAATAAATAATGAGTTATTAACCTTTATCCCTATCCCGTTTTATGATTGGAGCACGTGCACAGGCGTCTGCCAATCAGAAAATAGAAGCTCGCTTTTGATTGGCCAGTCACATGTTGCATAGAATGTCAACATGTAGCCTAAAAATGACCAGCGCATCTGCCTGTGCTAGAACACAGGCAGGCTGGAGAGTGTCTCACTCTTCTTCTATATAGAATGAGACGCTATTATGTACTCTTGATACTACTTGTCAATTACTACTGAACGATACTAAACATGACCATATTATGAATAAAATAACCAATTATTAATACACTACAAATTACGTTACAAATAGGGTCTTTTTCGCTTGCTATTACTAATTCACTTCTCAGAATCCTTTAATATAACTTCGAATAACTGCTCTCAGGTTTTTCCTTTCAGGTTCAAACTAAGCTACAAATCCGTATATTTCACAACTGTAGAACAGAACCATTACTAAACTACGACTCGTTAAACTTCACTAATTACTTCATTTTTTAGCTGCTCCAGCTGAGCAATATCTGGGCTAATATTTTGACTTAGCCCAGATATTGTTTACAAACACAGGCTAAGCTTTTCCAGTGCGCTCAGGGGGGACCACAAATCACTGCTCAAGTTTCACTAATTACTTACGAATTATTAACGAACCTCAGACAATACGGACATATACGAATACCGACAATCATTACTGACAAGTATGCAATATCACACGACAAACGGCTTCAAATATTAACAGGGAGCACAAGGAAAGTGGGGCGGATACTGGTTAGGGACATTATTACGTGCTCTTCGTGCTTATTATTACTTCCTTCTGTACTTATACTTCAGGGGGGACTTAGGGCTCATGCAACTGATGATTAACCGAATCAGGCGCTCTCGCACGGACACAGGGGAGAATTGGGGTTTTTTAGAAGATTTGCAAAACGGGGATTTCGCCTGAGAGTGTGGCATCATTCTGCGTCACGTTTGATCACTAAACTACGTATGCGACCGAACAAGTAACTACTTCTTGTAGCTACAACCAAAACGGGACAAAACCTGTATCAATCAGGGGGCTCGTTAACCCTGTTTTATTACATATATACATTGACTTTCCGTGTCTGGACCATTAAACGTATACATTCTATGATTGTACATATTCAATGCATTACCACTCCTAACCTTCAGCGATAAGGGTCAGCATGTGTGGCAGATCTCATTTCCCAAAGTCCAAGAGTCCAAAAGCAATATATATAATTAAAATTTGTACCTTTGTTCAGTGTCAAGGTAGTTTTAATTCAAGATTTATAGTAACATTACGTGATGGATAATCTATCACAAAAATAGTTTTTCATGTAAGATAAGTTTCAAGTCAGTTTCTAGCAGAGCTTCAAGGAGTTGGAAAGTTTTTGACGCGCAATTTTTGGAGGCTAACTTCACACCATGTAATTGCCTGTTGTATATTATACCAGACAGACAGAGCTGTAAATTGATTTTCTCGACACATTTGTTGACAAGTATATAATATATACTCTGAAATAAGCCGCTTTTGATTATGCTGATGTGTGATACAGACGCCTAAACTGATTTTTTATTTTCCGACATGCTTGTATAGCCAGATTCGGGATTTTCTGCTTATTCCTTCCTTTCGTGATATAATGCTGTGTTTTGACATATTTCTGTATGTGATACCAAGAGTGCATAATAAGAAGAGTATGACACTGGGCCAATTCCTGGCAGGGGTCGGAATTACAACCTGCGACCATTAACTCCAAAAACAGGCCACGAATTGGACCATAGTACCACCCCCACAAACTGGACCCCGGTCCAAAACGTGGCAGGGGTACCCCCCCCACAAACCCGACCCCGTTACAAAAAGTGGGGGGGGGGTGCACCCCCCACAAAACAGACCCAAGTGGCAATACGTGGGGGGTCCCCCCCACAAATTGCCCCCCGGACCAAATTTTGGGGGGTTAACCCCCCCACAAATTGGACCCCGGTCCAAATCTTGGGGGGGGGGTACCCCCCCACATTTTGGACCCCGGTCTGAAAATGGACCCTAGTGCCAAATCACCAAAATTTTGCTCAAAATGCAGTTTTCGGCCAATCTGTGCCCTGTTGGGGCTGCTCAGCCTCAACTTTTGGCTTGTGGGGTTGCCGACCCCTGCAAGGCCGGGTACAACCTATTGTGTTCGTTTTTCTGGATGCTTTTGTTGATTATTTGAAACATCAAGGGTCCCCCCTTGTGAACTTGAAAAATTTTTGGTAATGGATTGGTCTGAAAACTTTTTTCTATGGGTGATTTAGGTCCCAAATTGCGGATCCGACAAGCGTTTTAATTTGTGCCCGTCTGGACTTCCGTACTGCCTCACCTAGGGGGTTAAAATGGGCAAATTTTTCAACATTGCGGATTCTTTGTTTTCTGGTGTAATTTTACCTCCTGAAAACGAATTTGAGCTCCATTATTGTGTGTACGGCTCGCAAAAACCTGTGCGACCGCCTCCCCTCCAGAGACCCAAGGGGTCCAATTTTCTAATTCGAGATTTTGACGTCCCCAGGGGTAATTTGGGCATTTTGGGCATTTCGAAAATACATTTTTAAATTTTTTTTTTAAATTTTAAAAAAATTTAAAATTTTAAAAAATTTGACTTTTTTTCAGATTTTTTTTGGAATTGTAATTGTGTTGTTGTACTGTCTTAAAAAAGTTTTAAAATCTTCAAATTGGTACAAATCAAAATATTTTAGGAAAAATAAAAATTTTAAATTTTTTTAAATGACGTGTTTTTGATGTTTTAGGATTATTTCGGCATTCCGGAAAGCAAATATTAGCGTTCCAGGAAAAAATCTGGAAAAAGTCAAATTTTTTAAAATTTTAAATTTTTTTAAAAATTTAAAAAAAAAATTTAAAAATGTATTTTCGAAATGCCCAAAATGCCCAAATTACCCCTGGGGACGTCAAAATCTCGAATTAGAAAATTGGACCCCTTGGGTCTCTGGAGGGGAGGCGGTCGCACAGGTTTTTGCGAGCCGTACACACAATAATGGAGCTCAAATTCGTTTTCAGGAGGTAAAATTACCCCAGAAAACAAAGAATCCGCAATGTTGAAAAATTTGCCCATTTTAACCCCCTAGGTGAGGCAGTATGGAAGTCCAGACGGGCACAAACTAAAACGCTTGTCGGATCCGCAATTTGGGACCTAAATCATCCATAGAAAAAAGTTTTCAGACCAATCCATTACCAAAAATTTTTCAAGTTCACAAGGGGGGACCCTTGATGTTTCAAATAATCAACAAAAGCATCCAGAAAAACGAATACAATAGGTTGTACCCGGCCTTGCAGGGGCCGGCAACCCCACAAGCCAAAAGTTGAGGCTGAGCAGCCCCAACAGGGCACAGATTGGCCGAAAACTGCATTTTGAGCAAAATTTTGGTGATTTCGCACTAGGGTCCATTTTCAGACCGGGGTCCAAAATGTGGGGGGGGGGGGGCCCCCCCCCCAAGATTTGGATCGGGGTCCAATTTGCGGGGGACCCCCAAGATTTGGACCGGGGTCCAAGTTTGTGGGGGGGGCGGGGGACCCCCCCAATATTTGGACCGGGGTCCAATTTGTGGGGGGAGGTACCCCCCCACGTTTTGACCACTAGGGTCTGATTTGTGGGGGGGTACCCCCCACGTTTTGGACCGGGGTCGGGTTTGTGGGGGGGGGGGGGGTACCCCTGCCACGTTTTGGACCGGGGTCCAGTTTGTGGGGGTGGTACTATGGTCCAATTCGTGGCCTGTTTTTGGAGTTAATGGTCGCAGGTTGTAATTCCGACCCCTGCCAGGAATTGGCCCAGTGTCATACTCTTCTTATTATGCACTCTTGGTGATACTTATATATGCACACGAAAGTTTCATGGTTTAATTTGAGTGTAATCATACATGGAGATGGAGGATATGGGATTTTGTTCTTCTAGATGGTAGAAATTTAACCGTTCCTACAGACACCGCCCATGACGCTGGACACTGAAAACTTCTAGAAAATTTCAGCTGCTCCTCCTAGTGTTGTGTATATAGACACAGATCTTTAGAGTGAAACATATGCTGTACTTAGACGTAAAATTGGTCCGTCAGATCCGTAAAGGATCAACGACAGCTCAACTGGTCAGCGCGCTGGTCTGCAGATCCGGAGATGGGTAGTTCGAATCCTTCCTGGGTCATTCCGATGTAGTTCTTTCAGTAATAATCCCCTTATCTTTTTACGCGGCGGCCTCAGCCGCCGCGTATATACTATAGTGCAATCATCTACTATGATTGCATGCAGTTCTATGTAAAACTGCTGGCAGGTATCGAAAAACCATTGTTTGTGTGGGTGTGTGTATCATATTGTGTACGTAAGTATACTACATACATACGTAGCCTATGTAGCGACAAGCAACACCGTTTGTGCGAGCGTTTATCGGATCATACAGAACATGTCGGTACATAGTGCCAGTAAACCTCATTGAACAGTGTTGTGACGAAATCTGTTGCGACAATGTTTCGCAGATTGTTGATTAACGCGTTGGAACCAAAAGATTTCAGACTCAAGATGCCACTGCCAACCAACCGTGCATGGTAGGCAGAAGTTGATGTCACTGAATTTTAGTGACCTGCAAGTATGCAAATAATTCAACGTTAGTACTGACTAAATAACATTTATTTCTACTAAAGTACAATGTTCCTCCTGTAAAACAAGCTTTTTCTCTTGCAGTTGAGCATCTCTTTGTCACAAATGGGAGTATAAAACACAAGCCGCAAACGTAGTCCAAATCCTAAGTACCTATGTAACGTATGTGGAATAGATGAAGTTAATATAAGTATCATCAAACTTTATACTGCATCAGTGGCTGACAGACACTGCAGCTGCGGTTAGCAATCGATTTTTAGCGTGCATATATGTACATACGGAATTTTGCTAAAGTAACCGGAAAAGACCGCGATAGCGCGAGTGAAGATCACCAGCCGAAACAAATTTGGCCACATTATTTAATTCTTACATATGCAGATAAACAATATCTATCAGGTTAAACGGTGCCATATAAATTTTTCTAATATAGTAACTGTAACTTTTCTAATGATGGTGGTCATATTTAGTTATAATAATGGTGGCGCTAAAAAATCTTCGTGCCGCGTATTATATTCGAAGAATATCCTCAGCACTGCAAGCATGTCGCAACGAAATCTATCCAAATTTAGTTCAACTCTACTCGCAAATCGTGCTTGTTTGACATTATAAAGGTACGGACAGCCTTTTACGCTCACAGTGGTCGTTCAGTCTACCTATATGTACTTGATATAACTGATTGTATAAGTAAATTTAGGCTTCTCAGAGACGCAAGAAATTAAAAGATCTTAATATATAGAATTTAGTCAGTGTTTTTTTGGTCTTATCCGGCTTTGATGCTTGCAGTATTTCATTAATAGCCTTTCGTTCCTTTCTGAGCGCACACAACTCAAACTTGTTGTATCCATTAGTGTACCAATAAGTGAATAAGCAGTCTTTTTCAATCATAAAAAATGGGCGCGTTATTGTAACTATTTTTTGTTTTTGCTAAGTTTAAACTTTAAAGTTTTTTAAATTGCAAAAATATACTTTCCATCTTTTGCTACGTGCAGTTTACTATCCAAGTTCGAATCTAAAAATTGAACAAGTGTCACAATAAGTGCTTTTGAGGAGGTAGATTAATAATAGATTGCGCTAATACGGCAGTTTTATGCGACTTCTTAAGCAACTTTAGCTTTAAATATTACATAAAACCAGTTCATATAATGACTTCAACTCTAGACTTTAACGTTGTAATGAAAGTGTCTTTATAGCATTAGGTAAGGATCAAAACTACTATTACAACGTGTTGAAAATGTAGGCTTACGTTTAACGGCCTTTAAAATAAAGAGGTACCAATCAATGTATACGGTTTTTTACTAGCTAATTTTGGGCTAAGCAGCTAATGCGCAATTCTGCAGCCTGCACACACACGCACACACAACACGTGATAAGGTGGTTAAAGCAACAAGGAGCGGTTTGTTTTTTTAGGAGAAGTTAGGAGTGTTAAAAAAGTGTTTTGCTTTTTAGATGTTAGCTGTTTTGATTAATTCAACAAGGTTGCCTAGCTAAATGTTCTCCAAGATGATACCCATCTTTAGTCATTCCTAGTTCTTGCTAAACTTTACAACAGTCAAGCCTTGTCTCGTTTTTATGTGACCGGATGCCATGTTACAGGACAATGGAGATTCAAACGACAGGGCTCTATTTATTTACCATCATTGCACTGCCATATTTATTATTATTACTACTTAATTTAGTAGTGAATTTGTAATTATTCTACCACGATGACATTGTTTGTATATATTTGGTACGTTTTAGTTTTTAATTAATTGTTTTACTGGCTTGAAATTTGCAATTTAACCACTAAACGTGAAGCATAAGGACCCATTGTTTTTATATACCAGATAAAATGGACAGGACTTTTTTTCATCCAAAGGTCAGGGGCCTGTTTCAATAAATTCACAGGCGCACAATTGTGACAAATTTGGCTGCACAATCAGGTGATTCGTAATGAAATTATGTGTCAATTCATTACGAATCACCTGATTTCGCACTAACAAATCTCACAATTGTGAGCCTGTGAGTTTATTGAAACGGGGCCCAGGAGTGGACATGGACTGAACGAATGAAAATAAGTCAGCGGCATAAATCTGAACCCATTTTGAAACTACAGTCGGATTAAAACAATACCTAATAGGCAAATTTAATGTTACCATATTCGTAGTCCAGTTTAGTGGAATATAGAGTTCATAAAAATCATTCGTTTGCCAGGCAAAACGAGTTAGAATTAGTCCGACTAAACAGTTCAGAAGTTCTACTTAAAAATTCAATTCAATTCAAATCATTCAGTCAGTCAATCTTGTGAAAAATGTCAGTCTTTCAAAAAAGTTTTTTGTTGTTTGGGCTACCAGCGTCGAACAGCGGACGTTGTCAAAGACTTTGTCTGTTGCTCGAGGCCAAGTGATTTTAGAAAACTGATGGGTTATATATACATATTTAACCTGATTTGAAATCAGGATATCTGGAGGTGGAACGGGAACTTGCTAAGGGGAGCCTATTCTACCAAACCTCTGTATGTATGACGTTGTATGACCTCTGTATGTATGTGTTGCTCGAGGCCAAGTGATTTTAGAGAACTGATGGGTTATATATATTTAACCTGATTTGAAATCATGATATCTGGAGGTGGAACGGGAACTTGCTAAGGGGAGCCTATTCTACCAAACCTCTATGTATGACGTGTGAGCCTCAGGTATGACCGTGTCCATCAATGCTGCAGTAGATGTGAAATCGATCATTTCACAAATTAAATTCCATCGTAAAAAAGCAACAGTTGAGACAGTGTGAGCCTAAATGCTCTTAGCTTTAAAACATATTTTCCGGTCCGCTACCCATACATACATAGATACAAAAATTATTTTCCGCCCGGTATCGATTTCAAAGGTCTACTCATGCTGGGGTGGGGGGGTGCGGAGAGCCCCCCAAGATTCTCGATGATAACATTGCTTATTCGTTGTACATTTTTTCGAAGCTTGTATTCATAGCTATTGGCAGTATTAAAGTGTCGATTCATACTTACAGCTGTACGTCCGTTCAGCCGGCAAAATTGCCAAACGATTACGTTACTAACCCTCAGCAAAAATTCAATGTATTAAGCATTGTAAAAAATCGTAGACATCGTCAGTCGTCACAACTAGAGTTCGCAACGGGTCGAGATTTCATAACCCGACCCGACCCGACCCGAGCTAATGTCTAACCCGACCCCACCTGACCCCATCCGACTTCTACTGAAGCTGCTGTACAAACACTTGAGTTTTCTTGTCACTTTTTTTACCAGTTTTTTATAAATTTCATGTTTTGATAAGCTACAGCACAAATGTACATGAGGGGCAAGCCCTCCTCCCAGATTTGAGAATCCGGGACAAGCCCCCCTCAATTTTGACCCATCGAGGGATGCCCCCTTCCTTGTTGATGAAAAAGTGTCCGAAAACGAAAAAATCGCCTCAGCTGTAAAATGCTTCAAAAATGAGCAAAAAGCTAAAAAATCGCTACAAAAGTGTTCGAATTTTGCAAATGATTTACCATTCTTAGGCAAAAATTGGAAATAATAGCGTTATTGTCAGTTCAAGCCCTAAAACGTCGGTACAAGCATCTTCTAAAATTTTGAAAAATCCGGGACAACCCCCCCCCCCAAACTGAGACCCCATGTAGGTACATGTATGGACCAAAGTAGCTAATTTTGGCTAAAAAGAACTAAGAGCTCGAAAAAGCTGTTACATCGCTCCGCAGCGGGTACATTAAGTTGAAAATATCATCAAAGCAGAAAAATTTATGTAAAGTTCAGGGATTTATAACCAAAATTTTGACCCGAACTGACCCGCACAAACCGCGGGTTGGAAAATCTCAACCCGACCCGACCCGACCCGCACCAACCCGACCCGATGCGAACTCTAATCACAACCACGTTGAATATTTTGCCATATTTTGAACACCCCAAAAACCACCAAACACGCGCCCCAGAAAAAAACGCAAAAAAAACAAACAAAAACAAAAAACCCAAAAACAACCAAAAAAAAAAAAAAAAAAAAAAAAAAAAAAAAAAAAAAAAAAAAAAAAAAAAAAAAAAAAAAAAAAAAAAAAAAAAAATTATTATCTTCTAAAGGTTGTTTACTTGACACGGTGCAAAAAAAGCTTAGTCGCAACGTAGGCAAGCGATTTGTTAAACTAGATTTTCTGCTTCACGGCTCAATTCAAAGTTTTTCTCCCCAATTTCGGTTTTGTTTTGGTCCTATTTATATTTTTCTATTTAACTCCTTAAGTAACAAATTGAAATGAACGGGTTTCAGCGTTTATGCCGAAAATGCGATGTTTCATTGAACTTTGGCGAAAAAAGAAATTAAAGACAGCAGTTGTTTGAAAAATTATAATAGGTTTTCTGACATTTTCCCATCCTAAGCGTGTTATTTTTTCTACATATTACGTAATCTTGTGCATACTAACTATCAGACACACAAATTTTAATAAACTATTTCAGGAGCATAATACTTTAGTGACCGATTGCACATATACTTATTTTTTCTAAATCCTGATTATATTCATTGCATTTTCATCTCATCTCGAATGTGTTTTGAGCAGGTTACTTACTTACATATGTGTATCAGACATGTCAGCAACATGAACATTTTGGGTATTTTGGGTTTTCTAGTGCCCTCTTCCTTGTGCGGGTTCCAGCTCAGGTCCAAGACCCTTTTTACTTAAAAAATGGGCAAAAGTCGAAAAAATTTTGCAAGAAAATGCCGTGTTTTAGGCAAAAGTTGGAATTGTTTGTGTTTTTGTGATTTCAAGCACAGACTCAGTGAGACCCCGTGTTCATGTATGGTAGGAACTGTTTGTATTCTTTTTCATAGTTTAGGGATGAAGTTACAAACAAATGAGCATTTTTGAAAAATTGAAAATTGCAAATATGTATATAGAATAGAAAGTTTTTTATACTTATTTTTTCTTTAATGACTATGTATATTGTATATATATAATATATATTGTATATATATATATATATATATATATATATATATATATATATATATATATTATATATGTGTGTGTGTGTGTATATAATATATATATATATATATATATATATATATATATATATATATATATATATATATGTGTGTGTGTGTGTGTGTGTGTGTGTGTGTGTGTGTGTGTGTGTGTGTGTATATATATATATATATATATATACTGTAAAATGCAAATCAAACTTAAACTATGTATATACGTCATTATGTAAAAAATGTATAAGAGTGAGACTGTTATAAAAATGTTCATTTCTGATGTGCAAGTTTTTGAAATACACTCGACAAGGCAGTCGAAAAACCCTTTTTCCATTTGCCACTTCTGGGCTGTCTTTCCTCCCTATAAGTTTGTCCTTTGCGGTTTGTGCACTTCAAACCCGTTGCCATGTCTTCGGTTTTTAAATTACAAAACACATTTTAGAGGGAAGAATCCCTCGTCGGGTTCCTTTTCCTACATTCATTACCTTATATCGACATACAGATATGCAGGCATTGAGTCAGACATACATTTGTAAAGGTCGAAGTGAGCCTTGCCTCTCTGTTTTTGTTTTTCCTGTCGTCTTAAATTCATCAACAGTTAGGGCTAAATTGAATTGCTTGGTCAGAATGCTTTTTAATAGACAAAAAGACATAGCATGACCAAAAGATACCAATAAAAAATTCTACACACGATCCCAGGCTCTAGTCGAAAGTTGGATTTATTGGTCTGTTTGTTTTAGATTGTTAAGAAGGCATGGGGAACACATTTGTGTGTGGCTGTCGCGCAGATTCGAAGCAAGCTGGGTTCGGCGACTCGCCCTATTCAAAACCACTTAGTAAAAATTTGGTCAGGTTAGTTTTTGTTCAAATGTACGCAACAGACGAGTCGGATCTAGAACTGGAAGTGGAACCGGAACAGAAGGTGTTAGTGGAACTCGAACCGGAACCGATAGGGTGAACCGGACCCACTTGAAAAGTTGGCATAGTTTGCTGCATTTGATCAACACAAATCCAGCAACAGTACCGTTGTAACTCAAAACGTAACTTCTTAAGTAGGTAGTTTTTCTACTTTGTGAAGTTAATATTAAAATGTAAAAAAACCGGAAAAGTTGTAATTGTAAAAATTCAGATGTATTTACGTTCATTTCGGTCGACGACATATTATAGACGACAGATTAGCGAGTAGTGAAGTCTCAAGTCAAGTCAAGTCAATATTTTCTACGACTGGAGCCGTGAAATCTACGAAGCTCAAACATAAACTCAGCTTATTTTGGAAAGTTCACTGCTTGTGTCAAGTCAAGTAAACTTAACGGTTTCATGAATTTAGAAAAAAACACTGCCTGGTATTTTTGTTTGCGTGATCATTTTATAAGGAACAGTAAATGATTAAATTAATGGAGGTATAGTCAGAGGGGGTAAAAAATACGATCGAAAACATGGGGTAAAAAAATACTCCGTTCTCCAAGAAAAACTCCAACAGGTATATGCCTGTTGAATACATACAAAGGAAGCACTACTACTGCTACATTACTTAAACATATTACCTAGTAATAATCTGTGTTCAGCTTACAATTTGAAGCTGACAAAATCATGCACCTAAAACATGGCTCATTTTACAAGGGTCAAAAAAATTTTGACAAGCTTCTCGCTTCTCCTGGCATGGGGTCTAGCTGTTTTCCGGCACCAGCTGCGCATATGGCATAGTCAACTACCCTTCTGTCAAACTGTAAATGGTTCTTCTCTATTGGTACTGGACACTGGTTGGCGCGTACGGGAGCCATATTTTTTACCCCCCATTTTTGGTTGATTTGTGGGGAAAAAATACGAGTAGTTTTTGCTTTTATGTCGTGTTTTCAAGCCAAAACAACTTCCTTTGCAGAAAAAAGTAAGCACAGGAAGGTGCTACGGCTGCCAAGTGCACTACGACCACCGACTGCTAACCCAGCGGTTCCAGCTACACAAGGGTCTTCAAATGATGAGCCCAGCTACATAAATACACATACAGAGGCACAGATGCCTATGTAAGTTGCGAAGCTGATGATAATATTGGTTATTCAGTCTTTAAAATACATAATCTGGGAACAACTTGTGGTACAACACGATTTGAATATTGACAGCAATAAAGTAAATTTTAACTAATTTACGACTATAATTAAATACATCAACTACTATCTATCAAACTATCAAGCAGGGCGTCGCCACCAGTCTTTACGTCAAATGATTCAGTTAACCGCCAAGAAATAATACGTAGACGGAAAAAATTTTGAAAAAAAATTCAAAAAAGAGTGTAGTGTAAAAAGTAGTCATGGTGTTATTGGGGCTTCAATTTCAGTGGTCTTTTCTTTTATGTGCGAGTTTAATTAAAAAGTGGAGTAAGTCTGAGTTGAGTTACACAACTGTAGAAGCATTTTGGCCTGCGTTTCTTGGATGGGTCAGAATCGACCCGTATTTTTCCCCGCGACCGTGTTTTTCCCCCAAAATGGGAGTAAAAAATACGTTTATTTTTCGATTTATATAAAATTAGTAATGCAGAGAAAAAAGTTTAATATGTGGTTTTGTAGAGCAATGCCGCGAGGTATTGTTGGAAAAAAGTTTGCCCGAGAAACTTAATCCAGGAAAGCAAAAAACCTTGTACTCATATTTTGTATTTTTTTACCCTATCTGACTATAAATGTGCAATAAGACACATATAAGTAGGCTACTCAATAATTTAATTATATAATGGTTTAACTTTGTAAGGTTAGGTTAATAAACTCGCCATCAATCAAATGGAGGTACATACATATATATTTATATACTTGTGTATGTATTTACATAGGTTTATTTTAGTCAGGGCAGCTTGTAAGCGGAACTTATTGAGGAAAGCAAACTTATTGAAGTTGTTTTTTTTGATCTTAAGGTTTTCAGCGTGCTTTTTACGGTATAAAAGATATATAGGCATTTATATTGCCAGCTATTTTGATATTCAGGACAGATAGGAAAAATTGAAAATGTTTCGATTCGATCAATTCAAAATTTTCAACGACGAATATTTTCAGCTATGTACGAACGTTTTCAACGACGCACGTTCTGTTTCGATAAATAAGGCCCACAAGGCTCGTCGTTGAAAATATTCGCCGTTGAGAATGGTTTGATCAGTCCAAAAGTTTTAGCGGCTAACATTTTGCTTCGATAAATCGGCCCCTTCTAGGGTTGTTGCTCTTAACCACGCGGGTTGTGGGTACTTGCGGGTTGGGTTGGGTCGGAAAATTTAAGCCATCGGTCAACCCGCGGGTACCCATTTCAGACTGCGCGGGTCGCTTAATGTTTTTCTGACCCACGAAACCTGAAAGAATTCCCCTTATTAGGCCAATTTTAGAGAATTATGGATACTGCGTTATAGTAGTAGCCTTAGACCTGGGCATCAGCTAAAAACAACCATTCATTAGGATATTATCTTGAAAAGGTGGACAAGGTGGGTCGGGCGCGGGTCGACTTTTACGGCGCGGGGTGGGTCGTGGGTTACCCACCAGGCCGCGGGTTGGGTTTATTTATTATGGGTAATTATGTGGTGTGCCAACTGCTACGAGCAGGGGTGGATGCGGGACGAAAATTTCGACCCGCGTCCACCCCTGCTCTTGACACACTACATAATTAAGAAATGTACTCAGCGTTTGATTGGCTCCCTTGTTTCTGTGGTTGGAACAGAGCTGTCCAAAGTCCAAGTGACTAGTTACTTTTATAATCCCAGGTTTGAGCGTAGGTCTCAGGTATAAAATTCTTCATAACAAATTGCTGGAAATAAGAGACGTTCATAACAACAGAGAATTCTTTCCAAAGGCATGATAATAGTAATGAATTTTTTGCTAAAAGCAGAAGAATAAGGCCTTTTGAGTTGATATTGATTGCAGAAATTATCTACAAACTACTCAGTGGGGAAACAGAAATTAAGTGAAAGGCTAGAATGCTAAATTGCCCCAATATGGAAGTCCGTATATTTTAGAATTGTCTGTGAGGTCCCCGCTTGACAGTTTTTCTCCAGTCACTTTCTCTCCACTAGCTTACGCTCTGTTTACATTAGCCTAATAGAGCATGAAATTAAGGAATTTTATTTTCTGATTTTAGTGAATGCAAACGTTAATACAACAACATAAATGATATACAAGTACTGTTCTGAGGACAATAAACAACAGTAGAGGTAGAGTGCATGGTTAGTGTAAAACTGAGCTTACTGAAGCTGAAGACATGTAAAAAGAAAGGACAATCCTTGCTATGGAGTCCGGGGACTGCTGAAAATTTATTTATTAATAGTGGAGCATCGGTCAGAATAGCATCCCGTCCCGTAATAGCACATTGTTGTTTTCTTATTCGCAGGCATTTTTGTAGATACCCTTGAAAAATTCAGGTTTTCAAGTTGAGTGAGCACTACATAGTGCATTTGTAGTACAAGCTCACAAGCGACGGTTTTTTTGGTTATCACTGGAAAAGAATTTGTCCACAGATTTCAGAATACATGCTTAAATGGGGACTAGGTACCTACTGTGAATTATTACAGTATGTATGTAGCTAAACAAATTCCGTATGAATGTATGAATTTATATACCTACAATGTACTTCAGTACAACAGTGTTTTGATTTTGAGTTCAAACCCAAGTAGGTAAAGTAGTAGACCTGAGGCAAACCGTTAATCAGGGAGCTTATGTATATATCTTATCAATGGCGGACTTCCATTATCAATACTACCTTAATTGTGAATAAAGCTATTTTTAGTTTCACGACGTCTACATAATACGCCTAACTTTGAGTACAACCTTAGTCTATATTACGTCCAATCGGAAGTTAAGTCGGCTCAAAGTTTCAAAGACTCATTAAGTTCACACTTCGTTGCTCTGTTAGACACTAGAATAACGGTCTATTTTTTAAACTGAAACAGAAAAATTGTTGCCCTTTTAAGCTTTAGACATTTCTGGACAGTGTTATAGCTAATTTTAAGAGCCCTTTTGGATAGTTGTTTTCCAGTGAGTTTTAGCAGCAATGAATAATGAAGGCGTATACACTTGTGTTCTGTTATTAGTCAGTTTAGCGTACTCTGTAAACTCTGTGAATATTAGTGAAATGTTTATTATTATTTGAAACAATCTTGAGCATACCTTTTAGGATGGTTGAGGTCCTCAGGGGGTCAGGGGGGCAAGCTCCCCCCAGATTTGGGATTACGGGACAAGCAAACCTAAAGTTTAAAGTTAAGGGTGCCAGAAAACTCCTCAAAGTTAAAAAAGGTGCTAGAAAACTAAAAATTTGCCCCAGATTGTTTTAAAAATGAGCAAAAAGCTAAAAAATTGCGAAAAATATACAAATTTTACAAAAATTTTCCATTTTTAGGCCGTTATGAGTTCAAGTCCCCAATATGTCGGACAAGACCCCCTAAAATTTTGAAAAATCCGGGAAAAACCCCCCACCAGACTGAGATTACATGTATATACGTACAAGCATACATGTACAAAAAGCACAAAAACTTTGGGTAATACCCCTCCCCCTCCCCCTGGTGGGACCCTTCCCTCCCATCGGTCTACTTAATTTTGACCCCCCTGTCAAAAAAAAGCAATTTAGTAATTTACATCTTTTCTTGGCCAAAAAACACAGAAATCTGTGTCACAAATTTTGGCCAAAATTAGGTAAAAAAACCGCTTAAATTTCATAAAAATTTAAGATAACGCTAACTAGCAATATTGCTGCAGCGCAACGGTACTGTAAAGCCATAATCTAATTTTGACGAACGAAAAATAAAAATGACGACAGGAATTTAAAAATGACGCCAGAATGATGAAATCCGATTTTGAAAAAAAAACCCTGGTTGAGGATTACCTTTAGACATGAAATCATATATAGGTAGGTATGCATGGGGTGAAAAGATTTTCCACTTGCTATTTTCCACTTTCTTTTACTACTATTTTAGTTTGGTTAGGCATATAGTTACGTTGAAGTAACCTTCAGTGGACTGCACCAAATCGGATTAACTGACGATTAGCTTAAACCGATTTAGCTCAGGCTTAAATACCTTAAATCGGTTTATGTCCGCTGCACCAACGAAGATTAGCACAGTTGGCTCGTAAGATTTAGTTGAAAACTGAAGTTTAACTGCGATTTAGCTGGGTTTTAGCTAAATAGATTTAACTGGACTTTAGCTCCAGCTCAGACTTAAGTTAATCCGATTTGGTGCAGTCCACCGCATGTTTCATGGTAACCTGTGTCTCATTGAGACTTTGGTACACCCCGTCCCCGTATGCCTTAGCCTTCCACTTTTAATGGGAAGCAGGACCCTTAAAGCGCTTTCCACCATAAAAGTTTGTTCTACATACTAACCATAAAAGCTAAAGTGATTATATGAGACGTAAGAATAGTAAAAACGTTAACGCATTCGGCCAACCACCTGTTAACCTTTCATCTTGTGGACTAACTTTCAAGTTGAAACTTTCAAAAGTAAAATCAATTTTTTCCAATTTTCTCCTGGAATGCAGGTCTGGAAGCTGTTTTAAATTTTTCATTTCTCTAGAGATATGGCTTATGTAACTTTTGCCATTAAACTTTAAAACCTTTAGGAATTAGATTTCTTCTATACCTATTCTGTCTATACCGTTCTCATATTGAGTTTCTTAAGCAGTTTGAGCCTTTTTATTTTTTCAGCCTACAGAAGTATATATTTTGAGTTATGAAAATTAAAAAAAAACATTTTTGTAACAAAACTGATTTGACCCGAATTAAAGAAGAGAAATCATGCTCATCATCATCGTGATCATATCACAGCCCCGAGGCTGACTTATGTATGTATATCCAAGAGTATATATTTTATGCTGAGTTTAGACAGCCGTTCAGTTAATACTTGCTCGTGTCCGTATAAAGAAGGAGTCATCCGCAAGCTTGTGCAAAAGCAAAGAGAATGCAAAAAACAAAAAAATGCGCAAAAACTTTGGTGAATGCGACGGTTTTTTATTATTTTTATACGTGTGTTTCAACTAGCAGAAACAGGACTATTAGATCTATGGAACTTTTCGACTCTTTATTTTGCAACCTCAACCGTTGTTACCTGCAATGTGTAACTGATACGTCTGGAATTTTACTACGGAGGCCTGTTGCTCAAGCTCACGCTTGCGCGAGGCAACTACCTCACACAAAATTGAAAATATTTAGTGGACAATACACGTACTTACTGACTAAATTATCGTATTTTAGTGGGTCTGATACTGATACACATTGGCTGAATTTAACCGCTCTGTAACCACCTATGTAATGAGTCATTCCCGAACCGACCCTCTGTATTATTATTCATTCTACTAACAAAACACCAAATACAGCTAAATTTGCATGGAAATTTTCGCCTGTCTTTGTTTTTACCTTAAAACACATCAATGAAAAGCGAAAACTCAATTAGTATGCTGCTTTAGCTTGGAACGCGTTATTTGTAGTCTAAGCTTGAAAACTCGCAAAAGAGAAGCTTATTAAGTAGGTCTTTTTTTCTCATAAGGCTTTAGACTTACTTTAGTAGTCTTGTTTCCCCATGTGTGAACAAAGCTAACGCATCGTCTTATATCAATATTGGCATGTTTTATTATTTTCATCTAGTATGAGGATTTTTATTCGGTTCTAATGAATTTATGTGCTAGATTGTCGCAGTCTAAATGAGCGTATAACTTTAGATTGAAATCAGTAGGTATATGGTATTCGACATTCACATTCAAAACAACTAGCAGCCTTTATTTAAAAAAATGTGTTTACAATCTATAAGCTGTTTTGTTTTACAAGTTTTACAAGCCAAAGCAAAAAAAGGAAAAACAAATTGTAAAAAAATTGTTTAAACAGGTGGTCTGGTCAGGAGGATATTGTTCCAACGGTTTGACTGATCTAGTATATACCTTATGTAAAATTCTTATCACCCTTTTCCAAACTTTGACAAAATACTAACCGTGTCTTACCAAAATCCAACAATTTTAAACAATTTTGGTCAAAATTTAGTTGAAAATTACATTTATTTGATAGAATGCCTGCAGCGCTCGTGTTATAGAAAATTTGCTTGCTCTTGTTTGTACCCTGGATCCAGTTTTGCTGTTCTTGTACCCAAATCAAAATTTTGGGAGATCCTGGATCCCATAACATGCCAGACTATGTGCAAAGTATTATTTTTGTTGTTTTAATTTTGTCAGTAATGCTTCAAGTTCAATTTTTATCGTCTGCTGGGGAGTTCAGTGCTGATGTTGCAATGTAATGTCGAATTGGCCTAATTTATAACATTTTTGACCGTTATGTAATGTTGCCTTGACCGTAAACGAATGTAGTTTGTTTTTTGTTAATTTGCCCAAATTTAAGAAAAAAGTTTGCAAAAACAAGTTTCTTCCGGGTGCGCTTATTATTTTAGTGAATTTCAAATTTGAAAGCATTTTTATCGTTCGAAGTCAGTCTTCACGTGTGATAAAAAACCAAAAAGAGGTTGATCTCTGGAAAAACTTTAAACGAGAGTTTTCAGTTTACACTATTGACCGATTTTTAATGCTTCAAAAACCGGTGCGTTATGGCGAATTCTAGATAGGGGGGGTTGCTCACTTGTTTAAACTGCTTAACTCCGATTCGCTCTATTCTTCCTATGTCTTAGATTAGATTTAAGCTTTATGGGGTTAATGGGATTATCCAATCAGAATCGACTGCGGTTCAATCGTCGATCATTACCGAGGAATTTTCTCTGTGACTGTCCGCCTGTGACTTACAAGGATGTTAGAAGAAACAGGTAAAACAAATATATAAGGCTGAGAAATAGGGCCCAATCTCGTAAACAGTGGACAACATTGGTTATATATATTATTAAACAAGCTAAGTTTTCGGCAAAAGTATTCCAGTATCAAGCATAAACTTTTAAGTACATTGGCCAAAGGCCATCGTAAGCCTGTTGGGCCAGCAAAATTGTTATTTTCACTTACATGACATATTTTCCACAAAAAGCATCTCGTTTTGCAGCCATTTAAACTGCAAAATCTAAATCAAAAGCTTTCGGCAGTTGGAACTTCGAACTTCGAAGGTACTTATTTAGTGATGATTAATCACTGAAATTTAATGATTTCTGTTTGCTGTTTATGTTTACTGATGAAATGTTGGATTCCGTAAATTTAATTGGTTTCTCGGTGCCGTGATGGTTTGAAACCAGACAGTACTGTCACGTTTATGACTTCTAGTGAAGCATCAAAACTTTAGGAATCCCAGTGGTCTAGTGGTTAGGTAGTTTGTTAGCTTTGCAACCATGAGATGACATCGTCGATTCCTAGTAGATCACTTTTTGTCAAACTTTTGCATTTTCAAATTATCTTCTCAGCAACCACAAAAGCAGCAACTCACTGAATATAACAGGCATTTTAATTGTGACAGACGCAAAAATATGATGAAAGATGTGTAAAACACACTCCACACATTGACACTTTAACGCTAGAACTGTGTTAAGATACCAGAATCAAAATTAGAGACCTGTTGGGCTGTGGCCCAACAGGAAAAAAATTCAGTGTTTAGAATATGCACTGTGATTCAGTCTGGTTTAAACAAAGACATGTTTAAGTCAAGCTTTGAAAATTTTTACTTCAACAGCTCTATTAAACTTTGAACTACCCATAAAATTACTTTCTCATACACTCACTACGAGATCACCACATTGATTTTCACAGTCCGTTGAGTTCAACGAGCTGTTGACATTTATAGAATATCTAGGCTGATTTTTCAACGACATCGTTGAGTTTAAACCGGCTGTTGAAATTTATACAATTCAGGGCCCTTGCCTTATCTTACTGCACATGTATGATTTAAATTTATATGTATTCCTTGTCCATACAAAATTTTTTAACAAGAAACAAAGAGCATATGTGCGCAAATTATTGCATCCCAAATCCAAAATTTGCAAAACCAACCTCAACTGCTTGCTATTCCTATAGTTCTCATCACACAATTGAGTTTCCACGTAAATGTAAAACCTGTTTCACACGATGGCGTATTTCATGCCGCATTTCACGCGCATCTCATGGCACATCCCATGGCGCATGCTATGGCGCATTCCATGGCGCATTTCATGGCGCATTTCACGGCGCATTTCATGGCACATCCCATGGCGCATGCTATGGCGCTTTTCACGGCGCATTTCATGGCACATCCCATGGCGCATGCTATGGCGCGTTGTATGCAACGCGCCATGGCAAAATGCGCCCGCGTGTAAAACAGGCTTAATATGCTTACATATGAACCAGTAAAGTACGTTTGTGCCTCATTTCGATCTTCTCAGATCTGGTTCTGTTATTCTTTCCTTGGATATGGGTTGGCTCATGCAATAATGTATGTAAAGCTGTCTTTCAATCCAAACTTAACCCTGTGTACTAACCTCGTAATATATATGTCTCTTGCTGCTTTGATTACAGGAACGATTTGACTCAGTAAATCTACAAGTGCTACATCTCATTACGCACTAGTTGTGTTATGAAAGGAGTTTGTATGAAGAAGTTTGATTAGAAATCATCTGTATATTCTCAGAAACTTTTTACACTCCCTCGCTTCAGTAGAGTCACACGGAGTGAGGTTAATAACTGTGTAAACAGATACAGTTTGTACTGTACTCAGATTTACACAATAGTTGAATAAGACATTTAAACTTGTCTGTATGTTTTTCACAACATTCTTCATCATATACCAACAAGCAGCTACTCTTTTGATGTACAGCACAACCTCTATTGAGTAATCGGCACTAAAAAGTTACTTTAAATTTTGTAGAATAGCCAGCGCTAAGCAGCTTGTGGTACAAATAATCTGAACCTTTGGTAATATTTGTATACCCCCTCCTTCAAGACTACGCGAACGCATCAAAAACACGGTCAACCCAAATTTTACAAATAATTTGTTAAGTGTAAAAAGTGTACTTTATTCATTGCAATTTCTATTCAGTTTAAGGTCATCGTTTTTATTGAAGACATGTAAAAAGTGGTAAAATTGCGTGCAAATTTTGCAATCGGAAAATTTAGTTTTTTTCACGCTAAAGCACAATATTGATCATATTTCGGTTTTTACTTCAATAGTATAACAAACTTGTAGCGAGATTATGAGTCCAATTTTTCATTCACTCCGTGCCGAGCTCTGAAATGATGGTTGCGTTAAAAATTTGTCTTAAATATTTTTTACAAAAGTTTGCCCGTCACCTGTTTGCGTTGGGTAGCTTAATTGCTGAAAAAACAGTAATCAGAATTACTCGGTAAGATATGGACGTTTTCAATTCAGTTTTAGTTTCTTAATTCTTAGATAATAGAATTTTGCTGAATACAGTTAATTTATAGTTTTTTTATTATAACTTGTACAGTATCCGTAACAAAGACGCAGTATCTTGAGCCTTCAAGCTTCTTCACCTTGAAAGTCGGCTTATAACTATGTAGGCTAAGAGACTGCATAGACCAAACTCAGTCACAAATGCACGCATGTATCTTCACAGTGTCTCGGGTTTTAGAGCCGAAGTTTCTTCTGAAACTTGTTATATTTTTACGATGAGAAGTGTACATATGAGCCGGCAATTTTTAGTCCTACTGCCTTACAGCGAAGCCTATGCTCATTTAAGCAATGTGCAAATTTGACTTTTTTTCATCGCAAAAGTAGTATTTTCTTTAAGGCCACATTACGAAATTTAAATGCACCTCCTGCAGTCTGCTTTATGTGCATCAGATACAGTGGATATTGTAGTTTATTTTTAGCAGTCAACTATGATAGGCGCACGGTTGCTGTGTTAATACTCTAGGGTGAGGTACATATTATGCCTGAGCGATGGCGCAAAGTTTGCACAAACTTTCAACTTTGAGCGCTTATAACGCAAAAACGGTGCGTCCTAGACCCTTTAATCGACTGAGTTTGTTTTGTTCACCGTTAAAATCTCTATCGAATGGTGGTATCGCGAGCTCTCTACGACACACGTAGTTCGCGCAATGGCCAAAAAACTGGAAGATGTCAAAGTTTGGCAGCCTAGAGGGAGAACCTCTGGTCGTCAAAGAGTTAAACCTGGTTTAAACCATGGTTTTTCTGAAAACCTCTTTCCACCAAGGGGAGTTAGAACGCTTTCGAATGCAAAAAAGAACGTATTATTCTAATTTTTGCATTAAATTCCGTTCGAAATTGTTCTGCCGGAGTGGTTCGCGTGCTTTTCGAGAAGAAACATTTTAAACCCCTTTTCACCAACGTGATTTTTCTTAAACCAGGTTTAAACCATGGTTTTTGAAAACCATCGGGGTGAAATCCACCCTTTGGTTGCAAGCAGAAGCAGAACAGCATAAAGATCGATTCATGCTCACAGGAGTTTGTCCGTTGAGCCGGCAAAATTACGAAAACTAGATTACTAGATTATTATATTACTAAAAATAAAAAACTAGAAATTTCACTAATAATGTTAAAAATGAGATGTGGTGAGATTTTTTCATACTTTTGCATGCTGAACGGATCTGCTATAAGTATGAATCGACCCTAATTGCCAACGAGCAATGTGCGTAGCATTGGTCATTGATGATTAGTTGTTAAATAGCACGTTAACAGCTGAGTAACAAGTTATGTGTAGTTTGAGTTTTCAACGTCTTATTACATTTATATATACTGTTGCAGGTTCTGGGCGGAGGTCTACATCATGGCTCAAGAGGGCATCCAGGGCGAGCTGCGCTGGCAGAAGTTGGTGCCCAAGCTGGTGCCAGTGAACATAGCCCGGGTGCAGGACGCCCCCAGCATGATTAGTCACGTGACCGCATATAACACCAAAGTGGACAAGGTCATGGATGTGCTTATATGCTTTCCAGGTACCTACAATGCGCTGATAGACAAATACTAATCATTATTCTTAATTCTTCATTAATTAATCATTATTATTCTTAATGTTAGTGTAGTGGTTAGCATTCTCGAAGTCGACGCGAGCGGCCCAGGTTCGATTTCCACCTTTTCCATTTCTTTCTTTCGACATTAGGCTACATACCTCGTTTCATTAAACACTGTTATATGCAACTTGTGTCCTTTGGTTGGCGCTGGCAATAGGTAGGCTATGAAAGGCTCTCTAAAGCTCCACGCTTATGTACAAAGATCCCGCCACCCAAATTGCCCACGTGCCATTGTGCCAATGTTGCAGTTAAACACACCGACAGACATAAACTATTGTAGGGTGATCTGAATTAGACAATCAAATTTTGTAACAGGAAAGTTAGTCATAGACATAGCACGGCATGTTAATTAATCAGACTGTTGCTAGAATGATCTTATGAACTCCCTAAGGTATATGTATTGATGATGTATTTCCGGGTCAGTCTTGCATTACTAATTGAGAGCGCAATTAATTATTAATTTATTTATTGTTAGAAATTATACTGGATAATCTTTAGTGGAACGTATATACTTTTCTGTAGTTTTGGTCATTTTTATACCGATGACTTATGAAATAATATACATTTATTTAGATACTAGATAATACAGTATTTTTCTAAGTAGTTCTAGTTTCAAGAAGTAATTGAAGAAATAGTAAGTATGAATAGTATATACTATTGTAAAGAAACAGTAAAAATGCATAGATGAATGAATGAACATATAAAGAAAAATAATTAAGTACGATTAGTACGAAGCAATATGAATCGAAAATATGTGTTTTATGTATGTAATTTTGACAAATATTCTTCGTAATCCAGAGCAAAGCCAATGAAATGTTCAATTAGTCCAGGTCATATCGGGGAACAAATATATGCTGCTTACAACTGCACAGCCACTGTTGGTAATTAAGTATGACATTTCTAGTCTACATTATATTGGCTGTAAAATCCGAGGGGGGTTACATACCTCGTAACCAATTTCTTTTGTGCAATAAGTGCTCAAACTGTTATTGTGCTATGCTAATAAACAGGAACGTTTATAACTTAATAATTCAATAGCGCCGAACTAGTTACTTCGACCGTGCACCCCCCTCTATTTGTCACAGGCTGGTCTTACTGGGGAGGGTCATTCTAATGAAATTGACGCTTGGGATAGTGGTGGTCAGAGGAATTCATTATTTATGCCGGGGTTTGATGAATTTGCAGCACAAAACAACCTTTCAAGTCTGCTTCAGCCAAATTCCCTGCAAAGTTCATTTGGATTTGGCTGTTTAGAGAGACTTCTCTGCTGTTGTTTCGTCTATAAGATGGGATGGTTACAAACTGTGACTAATCATGAGTGAGGGTGGTATCCAATGCGGTGGTCTTTTTTCACACTCGACCTATGTGTATGTATTCTTTCCGTGTTTAGGGTTTGGGCTTGGGACCAACATAAGCTTGTAGCAAAAATTAGTAATAAGTTATAGTTTTTGTCGATTTGCTTAAATAAAAAAAAAATTAAATGCTGAACCCTGAGACAAAAAGAAACGCACATTTTATTACGGGAAAAACTAAATGTTAGCATCAAGAGTGCAGCCCATAAGCATAAAAATAACGCCACCTGTTTCATCTCGGGGTTCAGTAATTTCTGGTCAGACTGTAGTTTTTCCTGTTGTGCCACAGCACAACAGGTCTCTAATTTTGATTTCTGGCGGAATACACTGGGCTTGTAGTGCAATGTACGTCTGTGCGTTAGTTTGCTTTGCATATTAGAGCTACTGCGCGAGCGTCACATCATTGTCTACTGCAAAAGTTACACTGTAAGCAGGAAAAATGTCAATGTGCGTTTGTTTAGTTCATGTGTGTCACATAGTGCGCGTGTGTCACATTGCTGATAGTACCAACATTTGACCAGATAATTTTGTTGGCAGCATCTTACATATGTTTCCTGCTAACTGTAGTCATTTTTGGTGATGAAAGAATGAATACACTTCTCACTCATCAAAACAACCCATTCCTACATAATTTGTTGTAAGATAATTAAAACTACTTCCAGTTTTTGCATAAACAACTTATTGTAAGATTGCATAAAAACGCATTGAACTTTTGCATACACATTTTACAATGAGATAATTATCTGCTGCACAACAGGTTTTAGCTGACCTGCTGGTCAGCTTACTTGAACATAATTCTTAATACTTACTGAAGGTTTTGCCGCAGGTTGGGCTTGTTATTGTAATTTATCTGTGTTCTTGATGTGTTGTGCAACATGTGCAACAACTCACGAAGCTGAGCCAAATTTTAACGTCTGTTTTGTATTCATTTCAGAGATGCAAATGTACCGACAGTCAGACTGTTTCGTCTACTGGGAAGATCTGCAGAAGGGTCTGACTTGGGGACTCAATTTTATCACTCCAGAAGATGCCACACATTTCCTCAATCTTGTGGTAATAGACAATTTGCATTCATATTTCTTTAATTGATGTAAAGTAGTAAATTGTATCAAGAGTACATAATAGGAAAAGAATGTAACTTTCACTTCACGTGTAATGGGCAGGGGATGTTAAGGTGCCCACAGCAGGGGTGACAACAGTTCTGTGCTGCTAGTTTTTTTATATTGTCCCACTGCTCTCAAACTACCCTGCGCCAGTTACCTGACAGCTAGCCAATCAGCTTCACGCTGGTGAAAAAATCCTTTTTTGTTTTTTAGTCAGTTTTACTTTTGGAGGATTCTTTCAGGGTTTAAGGTGGTAGTTGCGTTTTCGAGGTTTTAGTGATTTCTATGTAAACTTTGCGCCCACAGAACTCAAGTTATAGTTGACGCCTGAGCATGAATTTTTAGCACAGTACTGTAAAGGTCAAAATCCCCAGGCATGTCTCTCACTTTTTCGAAATTTCATCTGTGGACATTTTTAGAGGGCTTTAATTACAAGAAAATATGTTAATTACGCGGCGGCCTCAGCCGCCGCGTATATACTATGTTACAAAAGCTCGATTTCCATGTATCTGCTTTTCACTGTGTTAGTTGAGTTGTAGAAATTGGTAGGTCTTGAAAATACATTGTTGGTGTGTGCGTGTGTGTACATCGTGTGTGTTAATCTTGAATCACAGCGTATAGTGTCGTAAATACGTATACTCATACTGCTTATCATGTTCGCATGTCTGCCGAGTACTGGCAAATTTTGCACACACTAGGCAGTAATGACGAAACCTGTCGCAACACTGCTTCTTAGATTGTTTATGAGCGCGTCGGTACCACAAATCTTCGAGTCAGCAAGCCGGCAAACCATAATTTGGAATGGCTATCGGCCATCAGTTAGGAAATTATGATGCCATTGCACAATGACAACAAAATTGTCAACGGTTGAGTTTAGCCTAATTCACCAGTTGACGTTAGAACAAAAACACGCAATTTCCAAGCTATTTTAACTTGGTGTTTTTGACGCGGTTGGATTGAAATTGCATGAATAACGGTTTTCTGTAACAAGGTTTGTACTTAAAACTTTTCACCTTAAAACTTGAACAACCTTGAAAAACTCAAGGTTTTGAAAGCAAGATGCAGCTTAATGTGCATATTAACAGTGTTGGCCTTAAAAACTTTGATGCCGCGTTTTATATTAGAAGAATATCCTCGGCAATTTACCAAAGCATGTCGCAACGAAATCTGTCGAAATTTAGTTTTAAACTTTACTCGCAAGACGTGCTTGTTTTTTGGTGCGTTTGCTTTTAAGCTATTTTCTCAGTAAATAGACTGGTTGTTAAAAAAGTGGGGGAGATGCCTGGGGATTTTAAACATGTCTAAAACCTTACCTACTTTCAGCCCTAACAGGTAATCGTACGATTCACAGCTGTGGCGCAAACTTTTTGTTAAAACTTCCAATATTTTGGAAAGGGCCTTTCTTTAGCCGCTTGTACTGGAAACAAAATAAAAGGTCGAGTTCCAGTACATGGCATACACTTATATAAGATATTGTTCTACGTAATGCAAAAGACCGCTTGTGATTTGAATTTGTAAACGCTGAGTTACAGCTTTCCAAAAAAACACCTAAAAACGCAATTACCCCCTTAAGTGCTCAGAAGCATCGATAGTCGTGGACTAAATTCATTCCGTTTCTTTATTTTCTATTTCCAATTTAGAGAGGCATTAGTGTAATACACACAACGCTTCAGACTGAAAAAGTTTTTAATTACTTCAAACTATTTGAAGTTTCGCATCAAATGAGAGCTCTAAAGTAGGAAAAAGCCCAACGCCCTTCTAAGCTAAAAAAGTTTTTTTCTTTTCATCGTTGTTATGGTTTTGACCCATTTGCTAGAAATTATGCATATCTCGTTGTTAAAAATACTTCTATTTACATTTTTGTCAGTGCTCAAAATCATCTACAAGCTATGTTACATAAATCTTGAAGTTAGTCTATACCTAATCTAGTTTAGACTAATCATTCTTTCGTTTTTTTAATCCATTTTATGGACCCATTATGCTGTCTGAGTGTTTTTATGTCCCCGTTACGTAGATATTTAACCACTTTCAGCTTTACTTTATAATTACGGCTGTTTTCAACAGTCGGCGCGGAAAATCTGAAATTACTTCAGTCTGAGCTGCACACAGGAGACCCCGAAGAGACCTTATATATAGTCTGTAATTTGACGAGGGGAACTTTAAGGGATCATTAAACATTCGAGGTCTCGGGGAAACTCCCACTGACAGCACTTGTTATTCTCACGACTCATTACAAGCAGTTTTTTAGCCAGCTGACACTGAGAAACTTTTTTTCCAAGTTTCTCATAGGCGACTGTTAAGTTGCTTTTGAGTAGAACTTCAGGGAGGATTAACTAAAGTTGAGTAACCTTCGAGTAGAATTTCAGGTAAGGTAAGGTAAGGTAGGTAAGTCAAGTCACGTAACCGTTGAACTTCGTTTAGATTCAATCTGAAGGATCTTCGCTCCTATGCCATAATCTCATCCGAAACTACTATCATGCCCCACACCCCCACGGGACCCCGGGCCAGGAGTTACGCGAATCGTGCGTACATGGGTTGGCTAGGAAAATTTTAGCCGTGGGTGTCAACTCGCGGGTACCCACTTAGATTGCGCGGGTCGCTAACTTTTGTACAACCATGAACCAGCGAAACCTTGGCCCCAAAAGGGGCAAGGTTCCTTTGTTGAGTGCAAAATCCTTATTTTTCACCCTTAACATTTCGCCAAGTTCTGTTTTGCCTTCAGTGTGCATTGTGATACTAACCTACTACATTTGCTTAATTTACGGCCAATTGCACCAACTTATTCTCGAGCTATTCTTATTCTCGAGCTATTCTAGAATAGTTATTCTCGAGGTTTTATTCTTCAACTATTTCATTGCACCATTAAAAAATAGGTCGAGAATAACTATTCTCGAGAATAGCTCGAGAATAACTTATTCTCCCAGTATCCAATAAAAATTTAGCGGCATCATTTTTATCCAATCGCTGCTTAGCCAACAACCAATAAAACTCGAGTACAGGCCATGGTAGGTCCCGCCTACAGATTTGCTATGAGGACACATTTGCTTCTCGTCCGCTCACCGAAACCATGGCGACTCGGGAGCAGTCAGTAACTTGATTAAGACGGAGAACAAACAGTGAGTTTTTAAAACTTTTTTGTTTTGCTATTTTTCACACTAAATAAATAGCTCAGAAGCGCAAAAAGCAGAAATATGTTGAAAACTTGTAACTTGTTAACTTTTTTAAAAAGCTATTAGCTTATTCTCGAGCTAATCCTGATAAAGACCAGGAATAACATTAACACAGCAGGAGAATAGCTGGAGAATAAGCTATTCTATAACTTTGGTCGGTGCAATATTGGTTGCTATTCTCGAGCTATTCTAGAGCTATTCTTGAGTTATTCTCGAGCTAATCCTGAGCTATTCCCAAAGTTGCAGAATAACTATTCTCGAGCTTAAATGTTGGTGCAATGAAAACTTATTTTATTCCTGAGCTATTCTCGACCTATTCCTATTCTCGAGCTATTCTGTTTTGGTGCAATCCAGTGTTAGTATTAGAGCATTAAAGCATACCACCTAGTGAGTTACTATAAAAATTTGGCCAAAACATGTAATAGTTTTCAAAACTACTTGGGTGGATTTCACCACGGTGGTTTTTAAAAACCATGGTTTTACGTACGTGTGCATATGATTTGCACATAATTTCATTACGAAATATCGCATGATTTGTTATGATTTCGTCGATTTTCTAAAACCATGGTTTTTGCTCAGTTGAAATTTCAGCAAAATAAAAACCTGCTATGCTGCAGGTTTGAAAGTAGTGCTGTAGTACACTTTTACACAGGAACAAAAATTACCATTGTGGATTCCAATTTTACAGAAAATTGGGCACTGCGTAATTGTGCCGTTCGGTTACGGTAAGGCACTATGAATACTGTACAGATGTACACTGTGGAAATTATGCTTGGGCATCAGTTACAAACAATCAATCATCAGGTAGTGTATCCTAAAGTGGTGGGTCAAAGTAGGTCGCAGATCAAATTACGCGGGTTGGGTCGCGGGTCGAAAATTTTGACCCCCGTCCACCCCTGTCACGGACCCAGGTGAATCTATCGCCCACACCAGACTCCTGCTCTGGGTGTAAACTTTTATTTCTGGTACAGTGGTGATAGGACATAGGAATTAAGAAATGACAGGCAGGCAGCGGGCGACTTTAAGCAAGCGTATCATCTCCATTTTTTAGTTTGAAAAGACAAAACTACAGTAACTTGCCATTCACTTAGATTTGGCCAATTTGAGCAAGCTAATTTGCTAAAAATTTCATCATACGTACATATACTTTATGAAGTTTCTTTTTAGCATATATTAATCTATATATACAGTTAATATGAAAAATTTGTTATCGAGCAAGTAAAGTAGGTATTCCAGCATTCGATTGTCCAGTGTTTGTGATAGTGAATGACCGCTCCAGGATATGAGTAGACAAGGGTCTGTCCAGCAGCCTTCAGTAATTATTCTTTACCTCATGCTGTTCTAGATTTCATATTAAGCGTCTAGGACTGCGTATTAAATAACATTAAGCTGGAATGATGCTTTATTGGGTTCACTTTTACACGATTAAATACTACTCAGCGGTTGAATTCGACAGTCTAAATGAATTTTGATTTTGTCAGTTCTCGTCATCATTTTTTAGCTGTTTTAGGATTTTTTATTATGGAGAAGCCGTCTGGTCAAGTTTACACTGTTGTCTGAAACATTTTCTGAAGACGGTTGCAGTTGTAAAGTTCTTAACCAACTCAGTCTGTCACACTTTCGTAGACTATTGTCGAATTTGTCATGTTAAATCACATCAAGTTTGTTTTTATTTCGTGCCGCGCTTATTTTCATTAATAATAAATTAGCTAAATGACTGCGTTATCTATCGTTGAGTGAATTAGCTATTCATGATAAATGCTAGAATTAGTGTCATTTTAAAGCTTCATTGCATTTGCGGCCTTCTTTCTTTTCTGGAGAGGAAAATGTAGCAAACCTACATACGCGTTTACTTCAGAGATTAAAAAAATGGTTGCTGCACCTACACAAATCTGGGTTTTAGTCTCTACTACTTTTTGTTCTACATTACGTTGTCACAAATTACTTTTGTTTTTTATAAATCTATACATATTTTCGCTGTGGTACCTTTTCCAAATAATTTTTGTAGTCGAACAAACCTTGAGCTATTGTAGATATTTCCCAAGAGTTACGTACGTTAAGCTAACTCAACATCTTTATACTGTATCGCAAACCGTTGGTACTAGTTTCCGTACCAGTGGTATATACTTCATGCGCAAATATTTTTTACTTGTTTAAAAATGCGTTGATGATGTGAAGCATGTTTTTCAACCAGCTGCATTAGCTGTGTCAGGTCTTTTGAAGTAACCACACAGCCGAACCTCAGATGCGATTAAGGTGTGTACTGTGTATGCAATATTCAATGGGTTTGTACATATCAAGAGTACATAATAGGACTTCTGTTTTGGACTCTTGGTTTGTATGTAGTAAAGGAAAGTGGTAGATATCCTTGTGGGTGCAAAAATAGACCCAGACTACATTTCTGATGGTAACGCATTTATTGTACTAGCTTTAGGAATGTTCACATAATGGACGATATTTCCTCACGTATATGACGGTCACTTTAGAATGTGAGTGTTTCATTCTGGCAAAACCTTCTTAAATCCCCTGCTAAGCTTTACTTTGCTAAAACAGGCAAGTGAGGTCCAGTCGAGGGGATTCTGTCATCTTTAATTGTTGGCACCGGACCCTGGCACTAAGAGGCTAGCAATTTACTACTGAAACACACAGGGTGTGGGTGTGTTTCGTGTGTCTTGTGTGGGTGTGTGCCCCGCTTGCCTGCTTAAGCAAAGCCTATTTTCAAATTTTCAAGAAATTCTAGAATTTAAACTTCTTCCTTTGGCAACTTTTGACTGCTAAAGGATGGATGTGGAAATTCCAGAAGTGAAGCACCCTGTCGTGTTTTCTCATCCAAGTTGTCAATTTTTTCGACACTACCACAGTGATATAAGTTTTCACACATATGTATACATGAAGTTGTGTTGTGTGTCAGTTAGCGTTGGTTGGTTACTCTTCCTTGGTTACGTTGATGAAATTATGCAATTCTGGGTTAAATTAGACAGACAAACCTTTGTTTAATATTTGTCAGTTATTGAAAAAGTCTATTAAAACGAGAATATATTTCATAGTGTGGGGTAGTTTTATCAAGTGTAATTTTAGGAAACAGAAGCTTTTCCATTTAGTTATGTAAATCTTACCTAAATTTCAAAAAACTCAGAAAAAATTTTGCTATAAGAAATTTAAGCCTAACCTAAGTCGGGTGGCCTAACCTAATCCTCATCTCAACCGATTTGGTGCAGTTCACCGCTGATGAACCATCCTGTTGAGATAAATCATTGTCTGGTTGCTTTAAATACATAACTGTAGAACATGAACAATGAAGGGTTTCAAAAGATATGTTATTAACCAGTGGCAGGAGAATTTCATTATCTGACCTTTAAAACTTTCCCATGGACAGTACTTTATGCGGGCTGTCTTCTATCAGACTGTCTTGTCATTTGAACAGTCTAACTTTATTTAGTTCGAACAAAAATTTGCGTCAAGCTCCATTCTTGATCAAAAGCTATGTATAATATAATCTTCTATAAGAGTGAGACACTATTATGTACTCTTGATAGCCACATGTAATAGAACAAGCGCGCATCAAATATCGAGCGCGTTATAGTGCTGGTGAGTGACCACTGGCCGGCCCAGCTTGACTGATTAAGTAACTGGCGTATAGTAGACTAGAGAATGACATTTGACGAGGAACATAGGATTATCTGTCCATCCATTTTGGGGTTAGCAGCATCAATTATACTCCCTTTCTGGCCTCAGTCTGTGTACCTTCTTAATTACCAGCCCAGAATTTCCTCTTTCTTTGAGCCTAATATGACTCCTGATGCTATGCTATGTTTGTCTGTGCTTGCATGACAAATTTGTATTATGGCTTTAGGATATTTGCATTGCGATATGTACTCGTTCACAGGCTTTTTTGATTAAAATTGCGTACCATTCGGATACAAATTTTTTTTATCAAACTTCAAATGGTATGTACAATTCTTTAAAACGTGAAAATATTTTTATTTTGAAATTCCTGTGCAATGCTTGTGTAAAATCTCACGTTTTTTACTTAAATCAACTGCTTAATTAAAGACAGTCCAGATATTGCTAAACCCTGAGACAAAACTGTTTTTTTGTAATGAAAGCGCGTGCTTTCGGGTCCAGTTTTTTTGGTCAAACTTTTTTAGTAGGCGACATACTAAGCGCATGTGTAAGTCAGATAACTATTTTGTAGTGTTTAATTCATTATTATGAATTAAAGTTTCTTGTTTTAGTGCAAACTTAGGTCATGTCATTTGTCATGTTTTCATGTATATATTTGTTGTGTACATTGTTGTCTTTGTTGTTTCAGCATGGTAATTTACGTGGTGTTGTTGGACGAAGGGCCAATTCATCTACCTCATTAACTAGCAAGGTAAGACTAACTGGTTAGTTCATAGATACATTATGATCTTGATTCGAGTTAGCCACCTACATAGTGCATCTTAACACAATAAAATGTTTTGTTGCCCATTACATGGATCATGAAATTTAGCTTACATCCCTGAAGTCGAGACTGGTATTCGAAGCAACCAAAGCTTTGTGCTGAGGTCTCTAAAATGATAAAGGGTCTTGAAAAGTTGAGAAGGTAGGTAGCCTATCGAAACTTTTGGATGAACGTTTTGATTTGTTCTAAATTTAAATTTAAATCTAAATTTGTTTACATTTTAAGTATGTGTATTATAAGATCTTGAAATTTAAGGTCAGGATTCCCTGAATGTAGCTGAGGAAACCCCCAAAAGTTATTTTAAAACCTTAAACCCCAAAAGCCTGTTACATTACTGGGGAAATAAGGACCCTCGCCCCCCAGACTTTCGAGAAAAAGAACCTAAATAGTGACTATAACAGAGTATATGACTGTGACGCAGTATGAAACGGTGTATAGTGCGAAAATGCATAAATGATGGCATGAGTTACATACATGTGCATAAATAATCCAGTTTTTGGATTGTCAAACTTTTTTTCCGGCGGAACAAGCACTCAGGGGCTGTCATCTGTACAGCTTTTCTACTGTGCCAATGCACTAGGCCATAATATATGTCACTCCAGAAAGAACTGCTTGTTCCAAGACATTCTTTATGAAATTTGAATGACCTAAGAAGAAATAGCTCAAGTGCACACACTCACACTCAGAACACAGTAGCGGTGTACTTTGCATAGTGAGGACTTTTGATGTGATTTTGCCCGCATGTGCGGACTATATGTGAGGACTGTATTCCGAGAGTTGGATTTTACAAGATCAAGGGGTTTTTTGTTTACTGGATTAAGCATGTTTATTTTCATCTCACTGAATAGTCGATGTTAATGAAACTGCTTAAAATTTTATCACATTGCGTTTATGTATCTGACGCAGTGTTAAGTTATTGACCCGTTTTAGTGATACTAAAATTAAGCTAAACTGTGAATTTCGCCTTGGTGCCTAGTTTGTCAACTAATGTTTATGTTTGCGGTCTCAGTTGGCACAATTATCGAACTGACACACGCACACGCACACACAGTGCATTTAACTTTCTGTAGAAGAAGGACACAGAAGCATTGCTTTTCATTGTTTACATTTTGAGGAGGCTTTTTTGCTGAGAAACATGTTTTGTCTGTTGTCTTGTTGATTTTGTTTGATAAGAGACAACACTGAGTTTCTTATGTCGAGGGTGGTTCACGGTTTGCAAGCTTTCGACGCCAGATCCGCAGGGGGAGTTAAATTCATATCTTGACCTTTAGCCCCCCTTTAAAGCTGACTGCTACCTAATAGGGGGCAATTTTTTCAGTTTTTAAGCTATTTTTCCTCTGACTTACTGTATATCATCTGTATATGTACCTGTGTAAAAATGTTACATGCGTACACTTGCAGTGGGGCTAAATTGAAACTTCTTGAATTGAATTGAATTGAAATTACATCTATTATGTCCATATTTGGAACTAAACGCTGCTTATTTCACAGACGGGTAGGTAAATAAATTGTATTCTATGTGGTTTAGTGATTTAATGCTATTTACTTTAAACATATTATTTTTATTTATTATTGAGGGTAGAACTTGAAATGAGATGTTTATACTGATACATGTAACGTACAATCCTGCTTGACCTATTTCCTTTCCTACATCAGCTACATACATGTATGTACGAAAACTATATTTTCCATGACAAGTTCATTTTTAGGTAGTTAGGTGATTCCAGGGGTGGGCGCGGGTCAAAATTTTCGACCCGCGATCCAACCCAACCTGCGACTTAACACTCGTGGGTAACCCGCAACACTAACCGCGCCGTAAAAGCCGACCCGCGATTCACTTTGGTCATAGATGCACATGGGGGTAGGGGGGCTATTCAGTATTCACCCTTCCCCCTGAGGGGGGTCGGCAACCCCCTCCCCTCAGACATCCGCCACCCCCCTAGACCCGCCACCCCCCCTTTTGATGGTCAAAAAAGTGCGCCAAAAATGCGTAAAAGAATGGAAAATTGCAAAAAATTATTCGCCTGCTTCTAAAAAAGTACCCCTAAAGTTAGTTGAAAATCGAAAAATTTGAAAATTTTTCGGCTGTCGCCAAAACTAGGGACCAACCCCCGTTCCGCCAGGGGTCGGGCGCCCCCCTCGCTTATTGCTCCCGTGCATCTCTGAGTTTGACCCACCATTCTACATAATATTGTCCCTAACTAATGATTAAATGCTGTTAGCTGATGCCCATGTATAAATTTGCTCATGGCACTTTTTTGTAGTTAATATTGCTAGTTTAAGCGAATGGCCTTATCACGCAATACGCAGTGCTTTAATTTTTGTAAAGTTGGAGTCCGACGTAGAAATTTTATCTAGTGTCGGAAAAAATTTACAGGCCCGCGCAGCCTGAAGTGGCGGCTCAAATTTTCCGACCCAACTCAACTTATGACCCACGTCCACCCCTGGTGATTACACAGTAAATATACACATGTTACGTTATATTATGATTGAATATTGAAGCACCGTCGTCCGTCACACCATATGAAGCCTGGGGCTGACTTGCGTAACATTAGGGAATAGAATAAACAAATTAGCTGAAAGCGGCTAGATTTTCACGAATATATTGTAGTAACAGCAAATGCAATTTTTAGCCCAGCAGGTTATATACAATCCAAGACATTTTGGAACTTTTTAAAATACTTCTAGTCTTTATAATAGCTTTATATTGGCGTAAAAGCTGATCTTTTAATGAGATAAAGAGAAAATTTCAAGAGTACACGCTTTTGTGAATACAGACTGCAGTTTTCAGTTTCTGCGTGCTTTTTTTCTTTGTTTCCATTATGAGAAATGAATTCTAGAAATTTAGACAGAAATACATGGATGTTATGCGCTTATATAGTGTGTCATTTTAAGTATTTCGCACACTGTTTAAACAGTCACAAGACTATTTCAAGTTTTAACGTTAGGAACCATTTCTTCACCAGATTAAACTAGTTTATTTTCGTCCACTGATTAAGTTGAAATGAATGGTTGAAAATGCCAATGCCGTAGGTGAATTCCTCGACATTAAGAGAAATTATTTTTTGGAAGATCTCAAGTATATATAACCAATCGATGCCTAACTGCAAGCTAAAATAAGTCCAGCCTGATTAATCCGGTAACGAAATGGTTTGTGAGTTAAAGTTCGTCGTGCTTAAGGGCCTTTTCACAAATTATATTAACTGGATTAGATTAACTAGATTAACTTCAGTAACTAAGGATTAGTTAGATGAAAGTTTATGAAACTTTGCATAATAACTAAGCTATGTCATCGCCATCTGCTTGCAAAATTTTATACATTTACGTTAATCCTATGTTGAGTTATGAAGTTAATCTAGTTAATCTAATCCAGTTAATATAATTTGTGAAAAGGCCCTAGAGCTGTTAAAATTTAAGAAGGGGGGTCCCATCTAGACAAATTGGATGTTAATTTTTTGCTAATAAGACAGCAACACCAAACTCCGACCGGCTAATTGACTCGAACCTGAAATAAATAGTATGTATTTAGAATTTCGTTATTCCCTCATTTCAAGTGCTGTTCCTTTAGATAACGCCCCCTGAAATTCAACGGGTAACACGTATCAAAATATGTAATAATATAGAAATATGGTATCATTTTGTATATATATTTGAAAGTAAGTCCAAGAATGAATATGCTGTTGAAGTTCAACAGTTTTTGTGAATCCTAAGTCAATTTCTGATACAAACTGTCGATTATAAGAGTCGTTTTGTTTCAGAATCGTGAAGACAAACAGAGCTCATCCAATCCGAACACTCCCGAACCGGTTCACAGACAGTTGGGTCCGAAGCATTCGGTGAAATTTGCCGATCCCCTGGTTGATGAGAATCTGGTGAACTCCGCAGCGTGCCTTGCCTACCAATCCGGCTCTCATTCTCTCAGCAATTCCCCACAAATGCCGCGACGCTGTGACTCGGCCGACTGTCGCTCCAAAACCCTGCCACCGGTTGCGCTGGCCCGAACCGGTTCCAGACTCAGCACCTGGGATTCCCGGCTCCCTCGGGAAGCCGGCCAATCCCCCCATATGACTGCCTCCCCCCAGAATAGCTTTTCATCCTATGCAAGCCCTGGTCCGCGACCAATCAGTGCTAATCTCTCGTCTTTCAGTACAGGAGTTGATAGACGCTATCATAGTGAGGATGACGCCTGTATTTGGCAACCCTTGACGACAGCAGACTATTCTGCCGAACCACCGGTTGTTTATACCGAAACAACCCGCAAACCGGTTCCACCGCCGGTTGCCGAAAAGCCCCCGGTTGTTGTACAGCAAGCTTATTGTGAAGGCAGACCGGTTGCTGCACCGGTTGGTAGTTTGCCACCACCGGTTGGTAGTTTGCCACCACCGGTTGGTAGTTTGCCACCACCGGTTGCCAGCAGTAATCCTGTGCCACCAATTATGGCAACCGGTTTTGTCGAATCTGTACATTCCGCCGTGGTTTCTCAGAGTCAGCAACCACAACAACAACAACAACAACAACAACAACAACAACAAGCAACTTATGTTAGGTGCACATCAAGTTGCCGACCAGAGCTTTCTATGACTACCCACAGCGCGTCCCCTCTGACTTCTACAGCCGTGGTTTATTTATCAGCTTCAGGACAGAGACTTGATCAACCTGAAGATTTTCCCACGGACCTTGACGTAAAAGAAGTACCTGCTCCAGCCCCTACTGTAGTGTTACGCCAAGCCAACCGGGAAATCCCAGTCAGACCCGCAACCACCTCAAAAACCACCACCACGCCAACTAAACGAAGTTCACTGCATCTGATTGCGCGTGAAAACGGTTCCTTTCGCAGCGTCGGCGGTTCGGCCTTGGTCACCGCTTCTGGCATGCATGAAAATATTTTTGAAAAGGTACGTATAGTTTTTTTATTCACTCATATCAGATGTTACTCTTTGTCAGTTAATTTTGACCGCTTGGGGTCAATTCACATTTTTGTACGAACGATTATTGTGACATATGGATGACCGGACATCGGTCAAACTGAACAGCAGAACGTCGGTTTGATTAATACTTACGTCCGTTCATCCGAATTCAGAGGCACTAGTTATTCATGTAAGTAGAGCAGGCGGACATACGGCTCAAAAGTACCATTAGTAAACCAGTACCAGTAGTAAATTGCACCATTGATCGTATGCCCGTACAGCCGTTCATATATCTGTACGTCCAAAGTAGTCCAAATTCACGAAAGCTCTGTGGTCAGGAGTATTTTTAAGTAGGTACATATGCCCCAGCTTGTCTAGACTGTTCTCATTGCATTTCGGGATTTGACAGAAAAAATGTTTCTCACTAAATATGAATTGATAGTGGGTTGTAATGTGGGTTTGTATTTCAGAATGAAGACTCGGCGTCCCGCAGTAGCCAGGAGAACAGCTCAGATAGTCCACCAGCCTACTACGGGCAACGCGTCAACAAAATCAGGAAATCTGGGTACAAATTCATATGGACTTAGACGAAAGGGTTTTGTAGCTAAGTGATAACTGATAACTTTTAAAAAGTTACCAGTTAAAGTTAACTGATAACTTAACTGACTTGATTTATCGGGGTTAATTTAAAGTGCAACTGAAATTATTTTAAGCCATGGTTTGGTTTTAACTGATGACGGAACTGATTTAGGATCGAATAACTAAGACTTAGTGAAATGTGCAAAAGATACGAAATCAAAAATCAAATTATCAACAAGCTCTTCTGCTGAGTGAGCAGTTGTTAAATTGTGAGGTTTGAGTGTCAATATTCCGCAGGAAATATTAAACGCGGCCATTATTTTTGGATAAAAGATTTTTAAGTCCACCGTGCTGCTCACTGCTGAGTAGCTAAAAGCCTGTCTTAAGGTGGCGCTCAGGGGAACCGACTTTGGCGTTTAATTTATTTCAGCAACATTTTTGACCATAATGTCTCGAAGGAAAGTTGTTCAAAATGAATAGAGCTTTCATTTGATATGCATATTGTGATAAAAAATTTTTTAAATTTTTAGGATAATTTTTTGTTGCCGTAGCAAAAAGAATTTGTTGACATATAAAATGATTACTCATATCACTGAAATATGCGGTTTCTTAGCTTTAAATTGACGTATTAAACATACGAATACGTTAAAGCTTTGCTGAGATATTCAGCCATGAAAATAGCAAATCAAAAATTAAAATCCTAAAAAGCTAATAAATCTTCGAAAATGTCAAATTTTTGATTTAATTTCTTAAAAAATTGAGTATGGTTTTTGGTAACTTTTTCAACGGAAATATGCAGTCCTAGGAAAGGTCTAATTTTTGAAAAAGTGAAAAATGTGGGCAAACTTCACATTTTTGCGTAGCGAAATCGACTACTTTTTTTGGACCTGGTTCCCAGCTGCCGATTGCGATCGAGTTGAAAATTTGCACCATAAAAGAAAGAATATAAATGCAGACGTGAAAGTTTTTCGATTTTCAAATTTTGGCTCGCAGCACTTTTTGTAGTCGCTCAAACACAACTGATTTTTGAAAAATCGATTTTTTGCAAATCAAAAAATGAAATGAAAAATCGAAGATCAATCACGTCTAGAATTTGGAAAAATCTTTCTATGGATACCAAAAACGTCAAAATCGGTTGAAGTTTCGCTGAGCTAGGTCAAAAACAAAATTAGTGTGAATAGGAAATTTGACAGGGTCATAAAATCTGACACATTCACATTAAAGTGCTAAACTGTATTGAAAATAAGTTTTTTGATGTCTCTTTGATGTACAATTAGACTGGTATTGCTACTTATTGCAGGAGCTTAGTGCCGAACATGAGTTTTGTTGCTGAGCGCTACCTTAACACAAAAACTGAGAAATTTTCGAATCAAACGCTTATTTACAAAAAATTAATAAAAAATCACACTCGCAATTTAAAAAGGTGATCTCGCCGAGATTCGAACTCGGATCCTTAGATTCACAGTCATGATCACTTACCACTGGACCACTGAGACCACAATTAAAGACTTTCATTACCACTCCTAAGCTGAGCTTCCACGTTAGGGCACAAATTATAAAGGTCACAAACAGTGTTACGTTATGGTCGAATTATGATCCATGTAACATGCGCGCTTGCAAAAATAACACTTGTGATCATCAGCAGCTGTAAATTTGTCATAACAATTTTGATCATCATCGGCTGTAAAATTGTTTCTTTAGGTGTGATGTGATCGATCTCAATATATTAATGGCAATTTTGAAGTTTGAATATCAGCCCGGTTGGCTCAGTTAGTAGTGCTGCGTGCATCTACAGAGCCTCTGATCAATGATCAGAATGTTGGTGGTTCGAATCCGCCCCGGAGCTGGATATTTTGCATTCTGCAGCATTTCCAGAGCATGAAAATTCAGCCACGTTATATGATATGTGACGGATCGGAGAGGTACCTGCCCTTCTAGTGTTAATTAACGCTAGAATTACGACCTACCCAGAATAACGTAGTAATATGAAAATCTGAATAAAGTATATACGCGGCCCCTGAGGGGGCCGCGTAAAAAGAAAATGACAATCTACGTAAAATTTGAGCACATAGTACTAATACAAAAGCACATCTGTGTTCAATTATCAGTCAAAATCATCACGTGTCACGTAAATGATTTGACCATAAATATAGCAAACAGTAACCACACATGTAACAGTATTGTATTTTTGTAGCCAAGTGTTAATGAAGCAATGGATAAAACCACAAGGCAGCAATCACATCACCATCCTGACCAACGAGTCGTGGCATCAATACTGGGCTTGTCTCAGGGGCTGTTCTCTGCAATTCCAACTGATGGCTAGTGTCCCCGCCGCAGGGGAGGATGACCGCACCACCGCAGGATTCGCCACTTTCCTGCCCTCAACTAGTCGGATGGCTAGGTTTGTGACTGAGGAAAGATTATGCTTTAGGCTTTGTTTGAATGAGACGAAGTCTTGACTCATATAGGAACTCCATGAAGGCATTATTGGCTAACTGGTTAGAATTAAATATTGCCTAACCTGCTGATTTTCAGAAATTCATGTTCACTGTAGTTGTCAATTTGTTGGATTACGATATTTCTGTTGATATTCATGTTATTTGTCCGGTTGTGAATCGTTGAGAGTAATAAAATTTTATGGTTAGATTTTATGCCACTATGAAAGTATAGCAAACCACACTGTTCATGCAGATATCAGTCTCTATTGTTAGTTCAAGCAATTTCATTGATATTATTACTCAAATGGGTTCGTGCTACGACATTCTTAACGATTCTATGTAGCTAAAGTCTGACCAAGAAATGCTGGACCATGAGACGAAAAGAAACACGCGATTTCATTACGTGGAGAACGAATTGTGCGCATCAAGTGTAGTGCGAGTTTTGGTCAAAATCACGCCACCTGTTTCGACTCAGGGTCCAGCGATTTCTGAGCAGTAATATAGGCAATGTGTACGTATAGATTGGATGTCGTAACATAAGTTTCTGGTTTTTTTTAATTTGACTAATTTTCAGTGAGGATGAAATCATAGCAATGGATGTGACCCACGGGCTGGCGCAACCCATTCCCGAATATCCCCGACGACAGCACGTCTTCTGCATCACAACATCCAATGGCTGTGCTTATCTTGTTCAAGTAAATCAGGGAGTGTCTTTTCGAAATTGCTTAAATATTACTGTTTGGCAGTGTATGGTGACAGTTCTTTTTGTCTGTTTAGTCTACTTAAAGTCAGCGCTATGAGAGTAAAGTCCGGGTAAAATTCTAAACGTTTAGTCCGGAGTTTAGGAACGGTAAATTGGGAAGTCTCATTTTTAAACTGTTTTGTCAGACGAAGAATACCTACATATGTAGTTTAGTGTAGTAAAGACATGGACCATAAATTCACTTGGAAATAAATTTATAAATGCACAGATTTTTTTGCTAGCTACATACTTACTATTTGAATTTTACTTAGACTTATGCTTAATTTTTGTATTTGTATTATTTTTGTGTTATTCTGCCTTGAGAAGTTTTAGTTCAGACATTAAACAAAACCCGTGGTCACTCAGCGAAAAAATTATTGTCGATATTAACTCTGCTACATAAACTTTAACTATAGTTATCAAACAGTAATTGAATTATCAATTTGATCAGTTAAGTATTTGTGTGCTGTGTTTAAGGTGACCTCAGAATCCGAGCTTGAAAACTGGGTGAACGCCCTGCACACCTCTGCCGCCCTCAGCAGCACCAAAAATAACAGTCGCGAATTGGCCGCACGAACTGTCAGGAGGGAAATTGAGCGCATGGAGCAGAAAATTGAGACAGTGAGTCTTTGCTTGTCGGAAGGGATGGCAAAGCCTGTGTTCATACGGTGTGATTATGGTTCAACCAGGCAGATTATGGTGCAAGAGTGTGATAGTTGCTTCTGTAAGGCAGCTTAAAAATAGAGAGATTCAATAAAGAGAGTGTCACCAGAAAGTAATAAATCCAGGTCACCTATTTTTTCCTGTTGGGCCACAGCCGAACAGGTCTTTAATTTTGATTCTGGTATCTTAACACAGTGTTAGCGTTAAAGTGTCAATGTGCGGAGTGTGTTTTACACGTCTTTTACCTTAGCTATGCATGTGTCACCATTAAAATGCCTTGTACAATTAGTGTGTTGCTGCTTTAGTGGTTTCTGAAAATGTACTTTGAAAATGCAAAAGTCTGGCAAAAAGCGCGCACGAGGAATCGACGGCATCCCCTCTAGGTTGCGAACCTAGCAGACTAACAACTCGGCCAGTCAGTTCTGATGGCTCATGGAATTAGTAATCATGATATATTAGAAATCAAAGATGGTATTGCATTTTTAAAAATGGCATAACTTATTTGCATTTGCAACTTAGTTGTATTTGCAACTGAACTTGCAAAATTAATTTGCAATTATGCATAAGAAAACATGAGTAATTTATCTTTATTTAAGATTAACAATCAATTAATTAATCTACCTTTCAAATTCCGACTGCCGAAACCTTTAAGCTGAGATTTTGCAGTTTCAATTGCTGTAAAAGGAGAGGCTTTTCATGGGAAATATGCAAATTAAGAAATAAACCTTTTGCTGGCCCAACAGGTTTACGATGGCCTCTGGCCAATGTACTTAGGAATGTGTGCTTGATACTTACTGAATACTTTTGCCGAAAACTTAGCTTGTTAGTTATAAGGATAGTTCAGTAGTCCATCAATAGAAGCGCTGCTGATAGATTAACACTGCCATAATTACAATTAGGTACATATGTCAGACCTCTCAGAATAACTTCAGTCTCAGATGGACCTTTACAGGGAATTCGAATCTCTGGTTTTATGTGAAATGCTGATTATTTACACAGTGAAATTTTGGTGTTGATTGACTGAGGCCGCCGCGTAAAAAACGTCTTCTAAGCGACTGTGCCGTTTTCACAGGTATCCAAAATGCTGCGTCTGAGCCAACTGCCGTCGGTGAACGCGGTAAGCCAGCAACAGGTGGGGGACTGGGAGACGGAAATTGAGACGGTCAATCTGCAGCTGTTCGTGGGAAAATGCTACTGGGCTGCCCTCAAGGGTCAGGAACTGCCCAATTGCAAGGTATGTAGATCAAACAGTCCTTGGTTGTGGTAACGCAACTTAGAGGGAACGTTCAAAGTTGTTACGTATGCTATGGTATTATGAATGGGGCAATGCTATGTGTGTGAAAAATAACATAATAATAAGTTCGAGAAACTAGATTTTTTACTTTAATGTAGCTTCCATGCCTTTGGTATATACTTTTAATTTTTTAATTTTATGTTACTTCAATTTTTGTTTTCTGCAATGCATTTATATTGCTCAAATTTTTTAATGCTGAAAAGTTGATCAATAAATTTTTGTTTTTGTATTATTATTTTTTGTTTCAATTGTTTGCAAAACTGGTGATTACTCACCCAGACAATGCCGATAGGAATTGTTTAGACTTAAACGAAGCATTTGCTCATTGTAATTTGTTCAGTCCAATTTTCTTTATCGAACTTCGGCCTAAAATAATATTATTCGGGTGCATTTTATCCGGTAATTTTTTTTAAGAATCGGAAACTGATTTGTTTTTGCACAACGGGCCAAAATAATAAGGACTAACTAGCACCACCACTTTTTGTTGACAAACAGGGTAAGAAACAGAACAGAAAAATTTCCCTGGGAGGTTTTAATTTCAATCTAGCGCATCCTCCTTAAATGGTTCTTGGCAAAATAGGCCAAACCAGGGCAATCTGGGGAGAAATTTTCTCAATACGCTAATTTTCCATTTTGTTGGAAAACTTCATTAGTCAGACCATTTTTCTTTGGCTTGAGTAAACTTTGTGCCAGGTTCAACCTAGCATCAAAGGCACTCCGGCATAAGGTTAATTTTTCAATGCTTATTATTCACGCGATGTTCGAGGTCATATCAGTATATCTATAGTAGGTAATAGGTATTAACTCAGGGCATAACTTCAGAACTTATGGTTTTGTACATGTGTTGATCTGATATGCTGTCTTGGTCGTCTCCTGGATCATAAAAATAAATGAATAAATAAATAAATATTTACATAGAAACTTAAGAATAATTTAATTTAAACAAAATTTAAGAATATTAGCGAATCAACTGACTTTTATCTATCATTATAAATCGTTAGATATATGGTAATTTTTTTGCAAGACTTTATTTTAATTTTTGATGTTTTTATGAATTGCCAAGTTCAATGTGAACCTTATATGCAACTTATGCACATATTTTGGTTTTAACATAAATATGTAGAAACAGTTTTTATTTAAAATTGTTTTCAGGTTTATAAACTTGCCGTTTTCAAGTTTCAAGGAACATTTCAAAGAACATTTTAGATGTGGGTTATGCAAACTTTATTATGTAACATAAACAAGAGATGTTTATTTAGCATTTTTCATGCTTTTCTGTCAAACCCAGAACAACCGAAGACTTGCAAGTTTATTCTTCTTATCTTTTTAAACTTTTTTAGTATACTTTTTTGCTTTTTAGTATGGTTTTAAAGTATACTTAAATGCAAGTCTCTTCTGGAGCCTTTCACCCAGCTTTCTACTTAACACGACTTTCAGTGCCAGCTTTAAAGAACAGCTGCAAATAGTTTCACTATTTTTTTACCAGGTATTGATAAAAAGTTTCAAGAAGCAACAAACACCCTCATCAGTTCAAGCATTCTTCTTTTGTTACTTCTAATTTCATATTTGCTCTTTTATTAGGAAGATTTTAGCTTATTTCTGCTGACTTCTGAGTCATTTGAAGGCAGTGTTTGACTCTTGTGGAGCTTTTCGGTAGTTTGCTTAAAAGTAGTTAATTAATAAGCCCCTATCTAAATTTGATTAAACGGACTAGATGAGAGAGAGTGTGTTTAATAACTGATGTTAAAGCTGGGTTAGGTTTAAAATTTTTGCAATATGTATATTTTGTAGAGTATAAATATGGCATGATTTCATCGGTAATTTTATAAGAAATATTTCCTGGAGTTCAGCAGGCTGTTGAAAATTTATAAAATCGGCCGATCCGCGGCAAATCATACATTTTTACGACAACATGACAACCTTATGTACAAAATATGTGACGCTTCAGGCTATCAGGCTTTTTGAAGAAATGTGTAAAAAATACCATATATGTATGCAAAGACGGGAAAGGGCTGGTTCCAAAACCTTACAGCCTTCTCAAACAGTTTTGTGCAGTGCAATTAGCATCGTAATTTTGTCAGCATAGCCACACTAGAGGATTACACGAGTGAATTCCGTCGTAGTCGGAGTAAAGTGTCGAGTGTCGACAGACGCTTGAAGAATTTTAATGACTGATGACTTTCTGAAGAGGTTTTGAGAAGGTTTGCTCTAAAAACTCTTCAGCCTTTCTAACGCCTTATTATTTACACATCGCTACTGTAATATTGTGAGATTTGCATGCTAAACGTGCGTGGCTTCCCTGAAAAGCATATATATATGAGGGGGCATAAGTCTTCGTAGTTACACAGCTCAAAATTGAGATTATACCGTTGGATTAAAAATATATTTATAAGTCATGTTCGGAACATAATTTTTTTAATTTTCCAACTTTTAAATAATAAAAGTAAAAAAAATTTCAACACCCCCTATAACCCCCCTATTTTAATATGAGTTGACCGCTCTAAACGTTATATTGAAAGCTTTGTGGCAAATTTTCAATTAAAACTACTTTAATGAAAGTTGAAAAGGAAAGTTACGCTATTTCTATCTTTCTATCCATATATTCCTAATGATGTGGCAGATTCAAACTTTGCTCTGAACAGCATCAAAAATTATGTTTGTATTGTATGTTATGCAGATTTAATTTATACTTTTCATTTACCTTCTTCTTTATCTCTTGTAATGTGATCGACTATGTGTTGTGGATTCGACTCTGACCTTGATTGGGAGTATGATTTAAATTCAGACTCTACTTATGCCGATGAAGTAAGCTAAATGCGCGACTTCATATTGTAAAGGTCTAAAGTCATAATTTTTATGTAAGCTGTGTATTTCATGCCTATGACCTACATAGATTGTGCGACAGTCTAGGATATTTATGATACCCGAGAATCGTTTTATAACGGCGGACCTCAAACTTAGCGTAGTCACTAGTTGTAGTATATCCATTTTCGTGTAGTTTTCAAGCAAAAGTCATCTAAATTTTTTCGTGAAATTAACCCACATTGTGATAGTTTCAAAAAAATTTTTTCTATCTTTTTTGCAACTATGGGTTGGATTCACAAAGCGCGTTTAAACGCAGTCTAAGTTAGACTGCGTTTAAACGCAGTCTAAAACGTTGGTCTAAGTTAAACATGATTCACAGAGATTGATATGATTAGTGTGTGTCATCTGATTTTTATGTTCTATTTGAATTGAAACCTTGTCTAACTTAAACGACCGTTTAGACCGAGTCTAAACGTGATTCACAAAGCCCGTTTAAGTTACGGGCTCGTTTAACAGAATTCTTTATTTGATTTTTTTATAAATTCTATTTGTAGAACATTGTACTTTCATACGTACCGACAAAACTTTTTAAAAAAAAGTTAATTACGTAGTTAAAAAAAGTTTGACAATTGGTAAATAAAATAATTAATTTACTATTTAACATACAATTATATTACAATTTAGATTATGCATATAACTCAATGCCTATTATTATTAATTATTACTTCAGTAATTTGTGTAATCTTTAATCATTTTTATCAGTTTAAGTTAATTAGGTAGTTCACTTTACTAACTTTAGCGCTTGATGAACTGTTAATAGCAACAAATTTAAGTAAAGAGTATGGTAAATAAAATTTTCCTATTATGAAACTAGATCATCCACATTAAAGCCTGTTTTACACGATGGGGAAAACGCTTGTGGTGCCCCTTGGGGCCACATTAGTGCCACATGGTGCCACATGACGCCCCATGTGGTGTCACACGGTGCCACATGGTGCCCCACGGGGCTCCCCATGGGGTTGTGGTGTCACACGACGCCACATGATACCCCAAGGGGCACCCCATGTGGTGCCCCATGGATGCGTCATGTGGCACTGTGTGACACCCCTAAAAAGTAATATAGACATGATAATACACAATATTATTAGCCTATAAGTTGAATAAGAACTAATTAAAACTATAAAAGTCAAAAATGTTAAAAACTACTCAAGTAAAATAATGAAAAATTACTTAGACTAACCTTAGACTAGCCAAAAGGCTAGTCTAAATTTAACACTAGCGGTCGTTTAAGTTAAACGAACGTTTAACTTAGACTGAGCTCGTGAATCAAGAATAGAACGTGATCAAATTTAGAACACGAAAATAGAACAAAATTTACACGCTAATCATATGCAGACTTAGACTGGGTCTAAACGTTCGTTTAGCTAGGCTGCGTTTAAACGCAGTCTAAGACTTAGACTGGGTCTAAGTTAAACGCGCTTTGTGAATCCCACCCTATGTGTCGTTTTCGATCATTTATTTTTTCAGAAACTGCTGGCATCGGTGAGTCCTTCGACCAAGGCTTATCTGGGCCAGCTCGGCGCCTTCACAGCCTCCACCATCCACGCCTATATCTCCGCCCGCCTGTCGCCCGCCATGACTCGGGTCCCCCCGCCCCCCAGTCCCATGCTGGACATGCCAAGGTTGGTAGTCTTGCAGCCGGATACCATTGGTGGAATGCATAAAGGCAGTCTTAGCTCAGTCTTGCTAACCGCAGTCTAAGGACAACATTATAAATCTATGTATGTAATACGTGTAGAATTGTCGTTACGATTTTCTGAATTACTTAAATAGAACGCCTTCGACTGAATTTTTACGCGGCGGCCTCACCCGCCGCGTATATACTATATTACAAACGCTCACTTTAGCACGTATCTCGTGCTCACTGTGTTAATAGCTGTGCAAAAATTGGTAGGTCGTAAAAATTCATTATTTGTGTGAGCGTGTGTGTACTGTGTGCTGTGTTCACCGTGTGTGCGACTCGTGGATCTCAGCGTATAATGTGCAGTGAACATGTATACTGGCTATCACGCTCGCATAGTATGCATTGTGTGGCGGCAAGTTTGTGTGTGTATGTGTGTGTAGATTCGTGTCAATTGCTGGAAACTTTTGCACACAGACACAGTAGGTAGTAATATAACGTAACCTGTCGCAAAAATGTTTCCTGGATTGAATATCAGCGCGTCGATAGTAGGATATTTTGAGATCCAGAAGCCATTGGCAAAGCATGCCTTTGGGGCATGAATGCAATAATGGAGCTGTGTGACAACATTGTCAACGGCTGGACTAGCGTCTAATCGGAAACTTGCTGGTCTGAGAGAAAATTAAATACGTGATTTCGTTACAAATGGAACGCGATTCAAACTTCCACAGTACAGCGCGTAGTCGCAAAATTCACGCCGTTTCGTCTCTGGGCTTACATAGCATTTTTTGGCCTGACTTTAGATACTTTTGCAACTGACATTGGAACAAAACGCGCAGCTTCTAACACACGGTTTTGACTTTGTGTTTTGCTCTTTATGAACAATCTTTGCACATTAACTTTTTAGCTTAAAAAACTGTCGAAGAGTCTGAAAGCAAACTGCTGCTAAAAACATGTTGCGGCTTACATGCTAATTTTGTTGGCTTTAAGAATTTTGATGCCACGTTTTATATTCCAAGAATATCCTCGGCATCGTACCTACGCATGTCACAACGATATCCATCGAGAATTGGTTAATTTTACTAGCAAGACGTGCTTGTTAACGTTAGACTGACTTCATGCATTCCACCTTATGTGTTGAAGTAAGATACTGCCTTGAGGTGGTAGTGTCGCCAAAGCAGTTTTGCTCATAGGCTGCAAAATGAGAACTTTTTGCTTTGAAATTGTACGTTCACTGAGAAACTAGTACAATGCCATATGGTGTCAAATAAATACTACCAGACACTAGACTACCAATATATACCAATATTTTTAACCAATCACCATTTGTGAGCCAGACATCACACAATAGAGACACAAAAGTTCAAAAAATCAAGCCAGATATCAGATTGGCCAGCTTGTGAAGTACATATAATGTTTTGACGCACAATTTTTTTGACACAAATAAGAAAAATGAAAAATGAAGGTTCGTTTTTCTTTTGATTTCGAAATAAGTGTCTAAATTTTTTACAATTTATCATTATTGCTGTGAGTACTTTACAGGTTACGCACAGTTTTACAGTTCAAACAGGCATTACTCCACAACCACTCAATCAATTTGCACTAAACTTTGTGTGCATAAACTAGAGCATATGTGCTTTTACTTTGTGTAAAGAATCTAAACAAAAAGTTTTTTAATTGTGACGAAATTATCGAATGTGAATAGGTTTTCAAAACGTCATTTTTCCGAATTTGCGACTTCACTGCTAACTGTATGCTGCATCAAGTTTGCTGAAACTTGGCAAAAAAGTTTGCCTTGAAACATATTTTTGGAATATATAAAGAACAATGACCTATCTATCACTGAAAAAGTTTTATAGTCGCGCAAAATCGACTGCTTTCGCGACACTACCCCCTTAATGCGAAACCGGGCCATTCGCTTCGACATAGTGAATGCTAACCACTACACCTGCGCCCCAAGTCTCATAGGCCATTATATTTGTCATTTACAACAATCATATCGATTTCATTAGGAGTACGATGTATGGACGCGTTGCGCAAAATCCTGTTAATTTTATTCGTTATAAATTGAGTGTGTGGTGCAAAGTTTAGTGCTAATTGCCATTAATTGGCGGTGGTTTTTTTACCAGTTCCGTTCCGTCATTACCTTCCGTAAATTAGTGATGAACTCAGCGCAAAATATTGATAGCTGCTAGCGAATATGGTATGTAGAATGTGAGTTTAAATAATGGTACACACAAATTTCTAATTGTCTATCTAAAAAGTCCGAACTTGCAACCTGTCATAATCATAAAGAATGTACACAAAGTCTCAAGTTCAGCAATACATTATCATCAAAAAAACCCGTGCCATATAAGGTGTTATTGTCCTTATCCCTGGCATAGACTGAAAGCAGATGACATTTATGTTTGGAATGTCTGTCAAAAAATAAACGAACTAAGGCGGTTAGGAAGCGGCTTTATCTTGATGTTACATCTTTTTGAAAAACCATGTTAATCAACCAGCCATCGACTTCGATTGTAAAAAGTGTTTTGACATTCAAGTTAACAAGTCAACTCAGTTCAACCCGTTAGTTTGGGAACATGGTCTTTCGCTAATTTATTCACCCCGTCAGTCGACTTAAGGGAGGGGGCTAGCCAGGTCAAAAATAAAAGTTCTCCAATTTTGCTTATTTTCACATATGTTACTCCCCCTTTGCTTATTTTCACATATGTTACTCCCCCAAGGCACCCCAACCTCAGATAAGAACAATTGGGCGCCCCTAGTAAAAAATTTTCAAAAGCAATGGTTCCAGTTTGTCTGTGACGCGCCTTCCCTGGGGCTACATTGTGTGCAAATTTGAAGCGAATCGGAGAACCTAAAATTTTCACTTATACAGGTAACCCCCCCCCCCCTTAATTCCACTCTTCGAAAATCGATCAAAGGAACTTTTCTAATTTTCTGAGTTTTACAATTACAACATTACACTTTCACACTTATTTGCGTTATTGGTGTACTAAACATGTTTTTTAATGTTTTCCTTGTAACTGAATCAATTTATGTCATGATACACGAGAGATACATAGCTGATACGCCGAGTAGAACGCTGCAATATAAACCCCTACCGGTTTGATTTTCAGCCGTCACCCATTGTTGCATAAACAGCAGTTTTGCAGCAAAAACATTTTATGATTGGAGGTAGCAGCTATCCTCATTCGTTGAAAACAGTCATTTGCTAGCTTAACGCCACATCTATACATAACAGGCTGACACTGACAAAGTCATTCTTTATAACCGCAGATAGTTTTCACGACGATATATCATTTTTAGGACCAAAAAACTTGTATCGACAGGAAAATAGAGAGAACATTTTGCTTAAACTGATAAAAGTTTAAGTGATTTTTACTTTTTCACTGTTCAAGTCAGACACTTATACTTATTCTAATTTGCATAATCTTATAAATAACATGTTCCTTTGTCATTTTCAGACCATAGTCATTATTTTGTTTGTAGTAATTCGCAAGGCTCCTTGAGCTAGTTTAACCGTAACTCCCTTTTTTATTTAGCACTTGTTTTCTTTCTGCCATAATTTAATTGTATCCCTGTGTCATAATAATACTAATATATAATTGTATTCCTCCTGTTTGAATCAGTTTATTTTTTTAGATAATTTTGATCATCAACCATTGGTTAGAGGCCACTATTGTAAATGGCTTTTGCTACAATGCCAAGCTGACCAGTTGGAAGAGTGTCATACTGTCATACTGTCATACTGTCATACCCATGTACTGGTCCCATTGTGTACTCTTGCTTTAGCACATGACAAGGCTTTTCGAAAGCTTTAAGTGATTAAATGCTGACGTTGAACCAAAACCATTTTTTGCTTGCGTCTTCATCAAGATTAAATCAGTTCTAGAATAACCTGCTTCCGTTCTCTAGCAGCTGGTTTTAGGTTTAGGTTTGCTCAAAATGCCAACACGCCTAAAATAAATCAAGCTTATATATCTTAGCTGAGACTGAAAATGGACCATAAAAGTGTTTGCGTGTCTGAATTTCAAGTACTAAATAAATTTTCAAACTAAATTTAGTTTCTATAATCTTCTTAAATTTTCAATTTCTGCTTTTCTTAACGCCGCTAACGACCATAACAGTGGACTCTAGCTGAGACGCACTCTAGGAAATTCGTTTAGAAATTTTGGCTGTCGTACATAGGTTAGGCAATTCTTGGTTTGACAGGAAGCAGTTTTAACCCAGAGTTTTACCTCTCGATATTGTTAGACAGGCAATATAGACCCAGACTATATATACTTACGATTCCGTCACTAATGTATCATACTGCTGGGGCCGTATTCTCAAAATTACCTGCAGGTAAAGTAAGGCTAACTTTACCCACAGGTAAGGTGAAGGTAAAGTTAATTCTGTGGGTAAAGGTAAAGTTAAAATTGAAAACAAGGTTAACGTCGACGGTTGAGGTTAAACATTTGCACAATATATACAGTAACTTTAGCTGCGAAACAAGATAAAGCACTTTTCTGGATCGAATCCTAAGGGTAACCTTAGCTATCACATTGGCTTTAAGCATTGTTTGAGAATACGACTTTACCTCCACTTTACCTGTGGGTAAAGTTAGCCTAACTTTACCTGCAGGTAATTTTGAGAATACGGCCCCTGAAGTTATCCCCTTTGATTGAGTTGGGTATTTTGACTAATCATCGTTTAGACTTTAGATGTGGGTAACACACTCTTGATAAACTCTGTAAGGTATGTATGTGAAAATGGTTACCAACAAGTCAGTCATTTTCAGAAATTATATTAACTTAAGTTGCTAAGCTTTGATAAATCCACTGAGAATTCTCTCCGTTGCTATTCGGAGAGTGTGGAAATTAACAGTCTGCGGGAATACAGGATGCGTTGTTTTGAGTCCGGCGTTGAGAAGTTCAAGTTATAGTTTATCTAGACATTAAGGGTAATACAGTTTGTCTAAGCCAGCTAATCTGAGGTGTAAAACAGTCCCTTAGTGTAATTCTTATAATACAGACATGTATATATACATACCTACATATGTAGTTTAGCCTGCAAAAAAAGTACTCCACCCGTTTGTTGCCTAATTTTTCTGGCTGAACGGACACACGACTCAAGCATAAATAGGTAGATTTTTAATAATTTGTTATTCAGCATAGCTCAACAGTATTAGTTCAATAATATCGATGTTTCCGCTGTCTCGAAGTGACCATACCATTTCTGCTTTGTAAACATCATGGCTACCTGGCTTTGTATCCAAGGTTATGAGTATGTACCTGTGTAGTCAAATTCCTATTCATAAGTTTGCCACAAACAGCATAGCTACACATGAAACGTGAGGCTTCAAATCCAATTCTGAGCCAGGCAGCTAATATTCAGTCTTAAAATGCCTAGGCAAAGCTTACTGCCCCGTTCCTTAACACATGCTTTGGGTGACTTGCGCATGTCATAATATTCGTACTCTTGAAATCTATCAAAATTTAACCCTAAAATGGCAAACAGCGTACACTGAAAACAGAATTTTACACGTAATTTATATGATCATGTATTAATCTTTGATAGACATCATTTAGAGAAACTGAGTTGACTATCTTTATGCTTTTTGACAACATAGAGATAGTGATAACGTAAAAACTGGTCCCCTCAGGATTTTTTTCCTTATACGCCAACACGAAACAAACTGGCTTTTGTTTGTACTTCTGGAATTTTACCTCAGTCCAGCCTTCTTTCAGTGAAGAGTGTCGAAATGCAAGGCACCGTTTAGCACTCCAAAATTTGCCTTTTGGGACATTCTATCAGAGCTGGTTCTTATAGAATAAATTTAATCACATGCTTTTATTAAACACAGTTGGTAGCTAGCTATGGGCTAGAGAAGCCCTTAATCTACAAAGATGGTTAAAAAATTTAGGCGTTTTCTTATTCGTTCGGGTTAAGGCTTTAATTTCGTTTTTTCTTGTTTTATTTGATCATTTTCAACGTTTTGATGGGCTGAAGCCTTGACTATTATAGGGCTTCACGTTGGGTCATATAATGGTCGCTGATGCTTGATGAAAAAGCCAGCAGGCTTATTTTAATGTAGCTGATTTTTAACGATTTTATACTCTTAGCGTTCATTTTTCTAATAGAAAAATTCATGTGTTTATATACCTACTGAGAAGAGGTCAATCTATATGGTTTTCTGCTAAGCGTGTTGTATATCTATTAATATTCATACTCAAACATACCGTTAGCTGAACCAAACTAGAATTTTACATTGAATAATTCTCAAGACTAAACTCTAGTATCCGTTAGGTACCTTGAATTTTATGGCGTACGTTAAAATTGACACGTTTATTTGCAGCTATTTTTTAACATAGCTTAAGGATGTTTAAATTCATAGATTTTACATTGATTGAAAACTGAAGCATCTAATTGACTCATCGTTATTACGCATTGAACACTTATTAAGGGCTTACATTGTAAACACATTCTTTTGTCATTGTTTCACATTTTAAAAACAGAAAATTGAAGAGTGAATAATAAAAAACGGCTTATAACAATGCTTTTTGTCGCGATTATAATATGTAATTAACAGTACTACAATTGTCATTTTTTTCCATTTTTTTCATTACAGGCTACAGCATTTTTTCCATACTTATCAGTTAAACCCTTGAATTTTTTCAGTCAGCTACAGAAGCGGAAATATACCTCAAAAAATAACCCTTGGGCATTCGCATGGATTCTGCTTTATTTTATAGCTGTCAGTTAAACTCCATCATATAAGCAGGCCATAAACGAGCTCCTTCTTTTAATTCGAGAAATCAGTGAAAGTTCATTTTTTAATAGTTCAAGGCCCTTTTCTTCCTAAGTCCCAAAGCTACTTATTTATGCATTGGCCATAGGCCTTGGTTGTGTTAGCATTTCATATTTAGATATTTTTCTATTAAAAGTTATTGACTACTTTCAGCCAAAGTACATAAGAAAGTGGCACTTTATGATCAGTCTCTTGTAGATATGCACGCAAATATATTTTTATAGTTTTTGAATGTGTTATCACTTTTTTATCACTGTTAGCGCTATGTTTGGATATTTTTGTTAGCGCCCAGGGCTTAATGTGAGCGTTCAATTTTTAAAGCAGAATTTACCAATATCAGTTCTCATTCTTCTTGATGATTATTGATTAAAAAATGTCGGCTTTTTCGTTTTTAACAGAGTGTTTTTGATCAGCTTGACAAACACTTTCACTGTCGTAAGTGTTGGTAATGAGTCCATTATCCCCATTGTGTGACCAAATTTAAAAAAAGCGCTACAATTTCGGATATTCGCGTTTCGGTAAAAACAATTACCAGGACACCAATATGCGCAATTTTTTTGTTATGGTATTTTCCAAAAAATCTATCTACGAATTTTTTAGGGAGTTACTGACCCTCGTTATTTTTTGTTTATATACTTTTTTCATTTTTTTACTTTTTTTTGTTTTCTCTTTTTTTTAAGGCTGTTCATTTTTGTTGCAGGTATGGTCCCAGCGAAGAAGTTCGACGCGACAGCACTTCTGGCACCAACAGCAGCCCCCTTGACACAATCTACCAAGCTAAAAGTTCTTTGCTACAAGTTGTCATGCCCACTCGACAGGTATTTAAATAAAAATGTTAAAAATTTAGACGCGGTGCTCATTTGAAACATTATTTTAACAAGTTTCAGGTGTCTTGCTGAATACGTAAGGGTCGATTCATATTTACAACCGTATATCCGTTCAACCGGCACAATTACAAATTCATCACCCCACAGTCTGATCTTATGCACAATTACATAGTGGCGTGATCATTTCTTAATTTTGCCAGTTGATCGGACATACGGCTACAAACATTAATCGATCCTAATAGTGCATTTGTAGACATGGGCTTGTGTTAATTCATAAGTAATATTGGTGTGAACCTCCAGATGCAAAGTAAGAAAACTTGCAAGTTACATATGTATGTTACTTAAAATATGAACTAAACAACTTTTCTTCCATCTTCCGATGAGTCTTACCCGTTGTGACTTCTTGGAACAACGATTAACTGGTAATGATCTTTGCATGTTCCTACTGAAGGTCATTATTTCTGAGGTTTAATGTGCGTCCATGACGTGTTAATGTATAAAGAAGGTTTTGACCATTGATTAAAACATTTAACCATTTCGCAGAAAATATATCTGCGACAGTTGTAGCGGTTTAAAATGGGTTTGATGAGCGACCTGTAATGTAGTGTAAGTTGGTCGTAACCTTGAAGAATTAATATTTAAATTTGAAGCACTTTTTGGAATTTATTAGGACAATTTTTATGCCAGTTTTGTAAACAAATATGACATTATTTTCATTTTTATTTGTTATCGACTGCAGTCGATAAATTCTGAAATTTTTATTTAGACTTTTGTTGCTTCTAAAGCAAAACTGTTCTGTTATAACTTAAATTTTGTAAGGTGCAGGCTAAGTACGTACGTTTTGATTAGTCATGTTACAGTATCATTGTTGTTGTCTGTAAAGTTTACATTTTAAATTTAAGAGGTAAGTATTTTTAAGTTTTGTTCCCCCGTCAGTATTTTTACTCTTCTTTGAACGTTACAATAAATAATGTCACGTTTAGCAGTAAACTACAGTTTCTATCGTTTCTGGCAGTGTTAGAAGAATGGTGAAACGAAAAAAGTATTTTAGTTTGTTTACAACTGCATGACACTAAATTCAGTCAGTTTTCTTATACTTGTTAGGCGACCTACTAAGTATGGTATTTGACTCTATTTTTGTGTAAAATAAAGTACTCTATTATGTGTAGTTTCTGCAGCATAATTGAAACCACCCCTAATTGGTTTTGAAAGTTGAAATAGGGGTTTTTTGGAGAAAATGCTGTCGATATAAGTTAATAAGATGCAATTTTTCGCTTCAGATAGCCTGTAGGCGGTTTTTTAAACTACATTTCTAGCAGTTGTTACTTGGATTGCGTTCCTTAGCCATTTGTACCAGCAAAAAACTAAGATATAAGAATCGGCAAATCAGAACACTGACTGTAGTTGACCATTCAATCGTCTAAACCCATTCATTTTATCTCCCGGTTCTAAATCCTAACTTGCAGATAAACATATGTATAACGGGATCAAATATTTTTGGGGGAAGGGCCTCGGCCAAATTTTGCTGACCCTCCAACCTAATCGAATGAAACTACCCGAAATTTTGGTGATTTTTTGAAAAAAGTTCCTTGTTGATGCAGTTTTGCCCTAATTTTCAGAGACTCTCCCCACAGGCCGTCAATTTTGGGGAAAGGTCCACCATTTTTCGTACCCCACTTAACCCTCTTACATTTTTGCTTACTTGTTTGGTATACTGAATATCTGAATGGGCTGCTGCGAAGAAAAATAGTAGGATTTGGCAGGAAAATTGAATTTTTTATGGATAAATTTTGCTTCGAATAGGATATTTCAGCTTTTTATTTTGACGATTTGAGCAGCGAACGTCTTGTACATTCGGTAATGCGAATGATGGTAAAATAGACCTGTAAATTCCCTTAACGTATGCATGGTTATATATAGTTTTTGTATGTTTACTGTAAATACACGTTTATTTAGATTTGAGATACCTAAATCACAAACTTTGGTAATGTGTGATTTGATCCTATGGTTTAGTTTTGGTAGTTCTTTGTGTTTACTATTCGTAACATTACTATTTTTGGCATCAGCGCACTAATATTTGTAACTGTATATAGATCTTGAGCATTTAAGTTTACTCTATTTTTAGCAGTTATGTTTATTCGGATGATGTATTTTTATTTATCAAAAACTTATCCTTGATTTAATGTCATGTTGGACTTTATTGAACGAAATAGTGCAGCTTTACTAATTCGATACGCCTCCAAGCAATGGGCTTCTTTACTTATGAAGGTGAGTTTATTTCCCATTTCAAATTCAAAATGAATCAAATCAAATCAAATCAATGAATGAAAGAATGAATAAATGACTAACGCCTGGTGTGAGCTAAATTTACTGTGATTTCATTTTGTACTACAGAGATTAACGGAAAAATAATATTAGTACTGTTAACAGTGTGCCTTGTTTTTTTGTTGGTCCTCTTAGTTTTTACATTTTAATTTTTTTCATGTCCGCCTGTAAAGGATGTTTTGATGTGTACTGCAGTTTTTATTGTAGGTATATTTACACTGACAGATTGCATAGCCGGGTGACCCCACTTTCAAACAGTGGTTTTTATAATTTTTTACTAATTGTTATGAAAACATCAGCGTATGTGTTTCCCAGTGTTATTGTATACAACGAACATATATCCAAATGTGGTAAAGTGCTGTAGGTAGTGGGTATATAATATTCGGTAAAAAATGCAGTGGAAAACAAAATGTATTTTGTCAATATAATTAATAAAATGACAAACGTTTTTGGTAAAAATGCTTTCTCAAACTGACATAATCCGTGGGGAATTTTAATGGAAGTGTCCATTGCATAACAGATGTGACTTATGAGGGAAATAAAGTTGGTCTTTCGAAGTTTTGACGCACATTTGGTCAGACTAGAAGCTTGAAGGCTGAGGCTTATTACTTTATATTATATAGTTCCAGTTTTTATTACTTTGTTAACATGCATTTTGACGGCTTGTTTTTTAAACCACTAAGTTGTTCATGCAAAATTATTTTATTAGTGTATCTAAGTTTTGAGCCAGAAAATTTTTTACCGCTATAGATTTCGGCACTAAAACTGTCGGTTTCGTAAGGGCGGAATACTCAGGACAATTTTTTCAGGATTACAACTCTTGTTTAAGAAGATCCGTCCATCCTTTCACAGATTACCTCTCGTAAAAACTGACCTAACAAACAACTTATGAAGAATTTTTTACTTCATTATATACTTCTTATTCCGCCAAGTTTAAAGATTAAGGGTTGACTAAATTTAACTTGGAATCATTGATACAAGTTTCCAGCTCTTTAATGTAGACCTGAAGTTTGATGGAGGAAAATTGTTATGGTCGACGGAACCGATTTAAGCGCAAAAAATAGTTTCTTAAATTCTCAAGCTTTAACGTGGTTTTGAGCTGAAAAGCTATAATCAGGTTGCTTGGTAACTAAGTTTTCAATTCTTTGAGTTCTCTTTCTGTTCTCACTCATTCTATGGTTTTTTTGTTTTACATACATCTATTATACATGTACATATTTTATTTCGGGGTGTCACAAGTCGATGATTATCATTCTTGTTGTCTACATTTATTAATACATATTTTAGTTTATATTTTTACTAGAAATCCCAAAATGCTTTAATGTAATTATGTTTTTTTTAATTTATTATGCCCATTCGTCACTGTGTAGCATCCAACCGGCTAGGTCACTGTCACTGTTTCACAACAGTATATAATCAAAAGTCCAATGTATAATATAATCTGCCTCCAAGTTTCTAAGCTCCCGACCTAGGTGCATAAACCTAGATTTATGTGAAGCAAAGGGCAGTTTATCACTCTCTTTATGTCACCGTCTAGATACAAGGAATGCTGTAATATCAAACTTGCTTTGTTTGCAATTTTATTGGACGCGGTTGTGTAAATCCCTAGCGGATTAACTTAAACAGAGTTTTTAGTCGTTAATTGAGTATACCTCCTGTTTCTTGAAAAGGTCTAGGCAACTCAAACACCACGATCATGCTTATTTCTCTTATATCTATAAAATTGAGCACGACATGTCGTTTACAAAACTTGAACTCTTGTTTACTGAGTGCTTGTCTTGCTAACTGAAGGTTGTCGTGTATTCCCATAAAGCAATGGTAGAAAAAGTAAGGTAAAGGTTACCGGCGGAGAGATAATTAACGCTTCGGCTGCGGCGCCCATCTCCGTTACGAAACCCTGGAGCCTCAAGCGTTCCACTTCTATATAATCCGTGGCCGGGAGTATGGGCATGGGGCAGCCTCTGAAGGCCTAATGCCCGACACTGACCCTTGTGTTTCCCGACATTGACCCTTCCCACATAATTGTGCCACAGATTTACCGACCCCACTAGGATGGACTGCTGGGCTGGCAGAAGCAACGTAAAACAAGGGTAGTAGAAAATATTTATGTACAGGCAAATGGACAATTTTTTGGACAAGTATTAACAAAAGGAGTATATAATATGTATGTATGTTGTGCCTTTCATCCTGGAAAATCCTTTCTTTTCTCATATATATATTTCCTCTTTATTTGCACGAGCAAACCCATTGAACTGCGAATCCCTCGGGACCAGACACTCGCTTTCATTTCACATTGACAATTAGTTTCTAGCTTGACACCAAACTTTTTCCATGTTACCCTTTCTGGCGTGCGAACATGTAATTTCGCCCAACTTTTGACTTTTTCGTTAATTAATGATGAATTTTTCTGTGCTAAACAGTGACCGTCACGCCTTGTTATTTTATTATTTTTTTACTTGATTGTGGGCTTGGTCAGAAGTATTTCAGTTGTCTGTGTAATTTTTTACTTTACTTTGCTTTGTAGTCTGTACTAAAACTGATTAGGATTAACTACATACAGTATGCTATGATTGAATATTTTATTAAAACATTTACGATCATATCGTTTTGTTACTGTTCGGTAATTTAAATATGGCCGTGTGTTGTGTCTATCCTAAAGAATAATTATTGATCATGTTTTTTTCGATTTTTTAGAAATTCAGTTTTTTTTCCGAGCTCCAGGTCTCGGCCGTTTACTCATTAAAAATTTAGCCGTTTACCTTGATGATTTTTTAAATACATTAGTCTTTTAATTAATAATTTTTCTAACTATAACATCTCAAGCTTATTGTGAGTCATGATGTGTATATGTTTGCCAGACCACTTAATTCTGGTTTACCTGTGTATGAGTTATCATTGGCTATGAATTACACCTGATGATTCATTCTATACGGTTTTGTCAAATTTTTTCGCAGAGAGGTTCGGACACTCACACTAAAGGCCGACCAAAAACTGTTTGACTCTGAGACAAAAGAAACACGAGATTTTATTACGAAAAAAACTAATCGCAAGCGAGTGGTCACAAAATTCACTCCAGCTGTTTTGTCTCATAGTTCAGCACTTTTTGGTCAGATCTTAGCATTATTAGCTAATAGTTTGGCTTGTTCATAACGTGTGCTTTAAATCAACTTTAAGGACCAGTACTAGTAATGGCACTGGCCATAATATTCATAACTTAAGTAAAGTACATAATCAAAAAGTTATTGACAACACAAACAAAACTTTTCTACGTTGTGTTGGCTACATTTTAAATACGGTACCGTAACGTGTTAAACTTTAATTCCCGTCTGTGTGTCAAAAGGAACGTTTGCCAAGTTTAGTCGTATTATGATGTAACATAAAAATCCTTTATGCTTTTAAAAAGGTGGAATTGCAAAGGAGGGGGTACAAAACTATAACTGCGAATCTGAAACTTTCGCCGTTGAACTGCATATTTAGTGCTTTCAGTTTATCATAGCTTAGTGACTGTTACAATAAATGAGTTATATATAATTTTTCTCTCTTTATTTTTTAATTTTTTTCAGGCAAAGTAAAAGTAGTATTTAATTTTTTGTGCGTACTTTCAAGAAACTGTTTTTTCAATCAAAAGCTGCATATTTAGTAGTTCTATTGAGTTTTAACTTCTGCACACGGAAATTTAATCTTTAGCATTCCGCTATTTCTATTTTTACATGTTTGTTTTTGTTAATTTCTAGTATCTATTAATAGTCTAGTGTATTTGTGTTGTATGATTCAGTATCCTAAATACCGCAAACGCACGGTAGGTTATTGATTAGTGATTATTGATTTTTTAACTCTCAGTTTTGTAATTGCCCAGGTTCTGACTTTTTAGTGGTACCTGACACGTAACAAAGTCAGACACGTGCTCGCATAGCTAAGCACTCTTTGTGAATCCCGGCCATATTGTCCCTATTTATTTTATTTTTGATTGATTTAACTATTTTCGATAAAAGTCATCGTTGAGCCAAGAGTATACGGTTAACTTGAATGATCCGATCTCATACTTAGCAGTTGCTTTTTAGCAACACTAAGATGGTCCAAGTTATTGAGTTATTTCCGCGACGTCAAGTTATGTATCTCAATTAATTTGCATCTGGAGCTTCACGTCATGTATACAATGTATTGCTTATATGTATAAAATTACAATTTTTTCACCGCTGATTTTGCGTTTATGTTGTGAATAAGAAATACGGCCTAAGAGACGTGGGGGCTGTGTTGTAGTAGTTGAGCATTCTCGACGTCAAGGAGAGTGACCTGGATTCGATTTCCATAGCTTCCATTTCTTTCTGTCTTTCATATTGAGTCATCCTCTTTCTTTCATCATTCAGTATAATCATTTGTTTCAGGTGCTAGCGGTGAACGTGTCGGAGTCGGACACGGTGGAGGCCGTGCTGCGCCGAGCCTGTGAGCGATATGCCCTGGACTCGGATCGATACTTCATTCTGCTCAGACGGATCACCTGTCCTACCGAAGTATATGTGCCCGATGATCAGGACTTTTTACAGCGAAAAGTTAGTTTACCTTGGGTATTTACCTGGGTGCCCACGCAGTGCTCTGTTCGGCCGTGCGTGTTCTCGTGTGGCGTATATCCAAGCGGGTACGGCGGTGGGCGGGGAGCCGTTAGAAAACAAAACGGCTGTTCGGGCTTCTCTATAACAAAGTTGTAATTGTACAATGTGTAGGAAGGAACTTGCTATATGCAAACGGACAAACGGACCCCGGTTGAATCTATTTTTGTGAAAGTTTTGGAGATGTTGGCCAATTTGGTTGACAGGTTCTCAAGATAAGCTTCAAGCCGAACATGTTCATTCACATCACAGCATCGGTGCTTTCAGCGGAAATTGAAGAGTATTGAGTTTATAGTTTACAGTTTGCAGTCATGTCAAACAGCTTAGAAATTCAGCAAATTGTTACCTATCTGACTGTACAGAAACTACGTAGGAGTTAAAGTCCTACACTTCATAGTTTTACCCACTGTCTGTTTTTATTCAACTAATACAGATATAAAACGTCATATAGACGTACGATATTTTTGAAAACAATATCTATAATTTTTAAAACATATAAAAAATATTTCAGTCCTATGGTTTTCAAGTGGAGATCCGTGAAAAACTGCTGTACCACGTTCACCTTCAGCGGCCATCCACCAGTACAGCCACCCCCGGGCGGTCTAAGGTGTTTGGGCTGACCATCAGAGCCCAGCGTGGCGGACCACAGGGGGCTGATCTGAGGGTATGGGTCACCAGTGTCGACGCGGACGGAATCGCTCGGAAAAAAGGTGAGGGGGAAGTTAAAACGAGATGTCAAGAAAGAGGACATAATAGTGTCTTACTCCAAGAGTACATGATAAGACCTAAGACATAACATCCCCCCACGTTTTGACCACTAGGGTCTGATTTGTGGGGGGGTACCCCTGCCAAGTGTCGGACCGGGGTCCAATCTGTGGAGGGGGTACTATGGTCCAATTCGTGGCCTGTTTTTGGAGTTAATGGTCGCAGGTTGTAATTCTGACCGTCGCCAGGAACTGGTCGAGTGTCATACTTTTCTTATTATGTACTCTTGCTCACTCTTATAGGTAGAAGAAGCGGCATAACCATAATTGGAGCACGTTCACATGCGTCTGGTCAAACGGAGTTGACCATGTTAAACAATGTTGAGGCTGTTTTGTTTGTCTTTGATGTATTGATTCTTAATGTACCAATAAGGTCATAATGAACATGTTTATAATTTGTTAATTGTTTCTAACTAATTGAATGTCACTTTTCTCATTACCATTCTCATGTTTTGATGAATGGCTGTACAAAAACTGTTTACAAATTTATGTTTCAAGAAGCTCCTAGACCTAACAGCAGGTTTTTGCTATACAAGGACAGTCCTTGTTTAGAAATATTTAGACACATTTTAGATTTTCTTCCGAGTTTTTTATTTTTCTTAACATGTTTTTTATAGTTTTTCTAAATAACATGAGGTTGATTGACTGAACATAATGTTTAGTTTTCAGTGTATTGCAATTTTTGGTATCAGTATCAGTTTTATTCCTGTACCAAAGCCCATAGGTGATAATTTCCATTTTAATTTGGTGAAGTTAATCCTAGTGGATTGAGTAAATTCAGTTTACAATTTCGTTTTGTAGTTGAGACAGCCGGGCTATTAAGTTGACTATTAATTACGTAGCTTTGGCTGTGTAGCTGTAGCTGTAGCGTGATATGGCTTTCCTTCCTGCCTGATACATACGCTAAACCAACACACGCTAAGCCAACTTGGGAAATTAAGTCTAAAATTAAGGCTGTTTCTAAGCCTCATCCTAAGCCTAAGACTAAAGTCATACGAAGAAGCTTTGGCTTAGATTAGCATTTTCAGATATAGGTTTATATGATGTGCCCGGCAGGAAAGAAACGAAGTGGCTGTATTGGATATATGATCATTTGTATTTCTGTTTTAGGCATTGTCGGCGGCGACGAACTGATCGGAGTGAACAAGCATCTGGTCCGTCAACTGCAACCGGGTTCCATCGAAGAACTGCTGCAGCGAAATGATCATCTATGTCTTGTGCTCAGGACCAAGCGAGTCTCCCTGCCCATTTGGCTGGAGAGTGTCTCACATCTCGGCAGTCAGGACAGGTGGGCTAATCAATTATAATTGGATGAGTTTTGGTGATTTAGTGGATTAAGAAACGTTCTCATAAGTGCTGTTCAGATTGTGAATAAAGGGATTAGATTAACTGAATTAATTATAATAACTCAATATAGCTAATTAACTTAATATAAAGATATTTTAGTATATTTATTTCCAATCTTTTCGTTTTAGAGGAGTAACTGTGTAATTTGAAGAAGTTACCACGACGTAGTATTGAGTTATCCCAGCTTTAGTTAATCTAATCCAATTAATCTGAATTTGGCAACAGGCCCTCAGCCCAATTTCATACCTCTTTCTTTTATATACTTTTATTAAAATACAGCCCGACACCGCTACACAGCCAAACTGAAGTCTTGATGAGCTACATAGTTTCAAGTTTAGTAGTTTTAGTTCTTTTAGCTGCAATAAAAACAAGTAGTCATCCAGCTCGAACGAAAATTGAGTCATTTCAAGTGAAAAAATTACTGGAGTTGGACAAAACTATGTGCATTTGTTTGCTTGTTACAACGGCAAAGCTAACCTAGGCAGCTACAGTACAGCTCAAAATTAACACAAGCTAACCTAGGCAGCTGGTCTTGCGACTTTTAATAGGACGCATTTTGTACCCCCACCACTATATATTATATGGCTTAGAAACTTTGCTTTCACATGTGTATGGTGTAGCATATTTTGGAATGTGATGACTAGTGTGATGCTGATTCCGCAGTCACTACTCACCGACAAAAAAAAAAAACAAAAAAAAAAAACCCCCCCAAGACGCTAAGGGGCTATTTGCGCCGGAGCATCGCCGATTAGCCGATTCCGGCCGATTAGCTGGAATAAGGAAGAGTGTCAAACTCCTGCCTATTCTGTACTCTTAGAGCCTATTCCTTTACCGGATTAAACGGACTGGACCTATTTTAGTCCGAGGCTTTGGAATGACAAGTCGGACTAAACGAGTTAAAAAAAGTCAGCGGCTTAATTTTAGTCTGACCCCATTCCAAAACTACCACTGGACTAAACGGATTTAACATGCACGCTTAACATTAGCGTGCATAGTTAAGTCCGCTTAATCCGGAGGTTCTGAAAAGGCATTCTTAAGCATAATTTTTCAATAGTTTAGTTTAAATAAATAATTAACCCTTTAATCCGGCAAAGGAATATAGGCCCTTGCATACCATGAATTAGCCTATACCATGAATTCGATTTTAACAGTACCCATGTTTGTCGATTCATACCTACTTAGAGCTGGCAAAAATATGAAATACTCACGCAAGAATCCAATGTTATAAACTATTGGTGGCATGATTACTTCGTAATTTTACCGGCTGAACAGGCATACGGCTGTAAGTATGAATCGACCTTCACAGCCAAATCTGAACCAAACTTTAATCTATTCTATCATGTGAGTGTGCCTTTGCTATTTAAGCCTGAACCTGAGCTGTGGTCCCCTCGGCAGCACGGACTCTGACAACGGGACGGTGGGGGAGGAGCAGGAGGCCTGGCTCAGCGAGGGCGGGGCCGGGAGTCCCAACAACCCCAGCGGTCCGTCCAGTGGCAACGTCAAGTATAGTAAGTAAGGATTCCCTCATATCACTCAATTGCTGTTTTTGTATTATTGTACGGCAAAAGGTTGCTACTTCTGTGCAGTAGAATTACTTGATTTCGTTGAGTTAGATCTGTTGCTTTGCCATCTAGCATTCTAGCACTAGTGTTGAAAGAAAGAGGATGCACTAATTCCGAATGAAAGAAAGAATAGAGGCGCTGGGAATCGAATCCGGGCCGCTCGCGTCGATGTCGATAATATATACGATCAATGTTCGTATGTATGTAAGTGCAATATGGACTCTCCAGACTTATCTAAAAATGATACAGATTGATTAATCAAAAGGTATCATCGCTTGGATCTTCTAAAGCAGCTTCAAGTATATGCGCTGCAATTTTGCAGCAATTTATCGCATAGCTAATTGTAACACAATTATGGCGTTATGGTTTCTGTATATTATTTATCTGACTCAGTATGTACTCATTATTTTTAGTCCAAGACCCATATTAAGCAACAAACTAAAGTAGGTAGGGTAAAATTTACAGCAAGTATGATGCAAAAAAGTTTAGCAAGCTGCTCTAGATTACTAAACTAGCTAGAATTATATTTTTTTAAAGAGTGAGATGTGTGTATATTTTGAGTATATAGTCTAGTCATTATTGTTGGAGACACACAGTGTCGGGACGGCAATATCATGATTAACCGTGATTGCTTTTTCTCATTAACATAAAAGCTTGTTCACACTAGCCGATTGTCACATCTATCGTGTTGAGAATATTTTCGTTATTAATTACAGTTATTTATGAGCAAACTTTTCACTAACTAGCACTGTTTTCAACTACTCTTAAAATATGCTTTTGTTTTCTGTATAAGTCAGGTTCAAATAAAAATTCCTCTCAGCGCACGAATTTGCATGACAGACGCATCTGATGACATCACCCGGCGCGTCGAATTGGATCATATCATGATCTGTACCAAGAGTACATAATAGTGTCCCACTCTATATATGTAGCAGTGTGAGAAGACTCTATATAGAGAGTCTTCTACCCCTCCCTCAACTCAGTACCCCGTCTTCAGTTGAGGGGGGGTACCCCCCCCCTCAAAACCGTACATAAACGGGCTATTTCGCGCTGCGCAATGGACGCACGCCCGTAGGCATAATAGGAAGAGTGTCATACTCTTCCTATTATGTACTCTTGATGATATGTATATATCTCTGCGCCCGGTTCACACAGACCTACTTTTTACGTTTTACTTTTTACTTTTGGGCCAAAAGAAAAATTTCGGTTCATACAGAACGTACTATTTACTTTTTACTTTTTACTTTTGGGCCAAAAGTGAAAATTTCGGTTTATACAGAACGTACTTTTTACTTTTGGCCAAAAGTAAAAGTTGAAAAGCGTTCTACTTTTTACTTTTTAATTTTGGCCAAAAGTATAAGTTGAAACGCCTTCTACTTTTTAACTTTTTACTTTTGCAATCTAGCCAATTAGAATGCTCTGAGAGAAGCTGCCTATTGAGCTTCATTTTTATTGGTTAGATTTGCTTTTGGACATACAAGTGCGCCAAAGCCAATTGAATGCGATCTTCCTTAAGTAAAAAATAAGCCTGTGTGAACACTTTTGCAAAAGTAAAACGTATAAAATAAAAAGTAAAACGTAAAAGTAAAAAGTAAAAAATAAGTGTGTGAACCGGGCCTTATCCAACTTCACAGGACTTATTTTCTTCTATTTTTTTCTGTATCAGAATTTCTTTCACGACTTCATTATGAGCAAACCTAATGTAGGCTAATGTACAACTACACATGCGTGAAGTAAGAATTCCAAAAATATGTCGTAAGTTTGAGTGTCAGAAATTTCAATTTTTCTTTTTTCTTTTCATTGTTCTCTTAGTCAATCTTGAAAGACTCGCAAACTTATCCTATTAGTTATCAATACCAACCTGTCAATATCCCCAACTGCCCACTAAATCACACACTTAATTTATTATATTTATAGAGCTTACTTATTGTCAGCATTCAAGTTACAAATTATAAACATAGATATGTAGTTGCAGATCCATTAGATAGTATGCTATAATCGCTCAGCACTAGGCTTTTCTGCTTGTTTAATTTACATATGAATAAATGGACTTCTATTTATGGCAGGTTTCAGCGGCACCATTTAGGGTCTCAAGTCTGGCACTATTCCTTGTAATAATTCACTCAAGTCACATCAAGCTGAGGCTAGAGTCCCCCAATGTTCTGCTAAAGTGCTAACGCTCTAGTTCACAGGAAGTTGTTCCTGCAATGATGTTTGATGTTTGGTTGACTTGTTTAAACTTTTTGTTATTATTTGATTGTATGCTGTGAGAAATAGGACCTACGAGACTTGCGGGCTGTGATGTAATGGTTAGCATTCTCGACGTCGACGCGAATAGCCTGGGTTCTTCGGTGGTAATACTGTGTCAAGCCGAAATAGTGAAATGGTGAAAAAAGCGCGCCAGGTTTTGTTAAACTAAATCAAAAACGAAAAAAAGTAGTAGCAAACAAATACTGAGAAGCTTTGGTTGACGTTGCGCATAGGGAATTTATTAGGCTTCTAACGGTCTAAAATGTGTTTTACCCATCGTTTCTGGTTTTCTGTCTAATGCCCGCTCGGTCTCTACTCTTTTCTGATAGAATCTGACAATAATGACACTACTTTGAGGTTCTTTATGACCTCATTTTTGCCTTTGAAATTTTGGCCGTGTCTTCTCGGAGCTTTTTTCTCTGTCCACTTTCATTTCGGCTACTAATTTACATTTCTGGTGCCTAGCTCTGAGCGGTTCATTTTTTGCCACCTGATCGTATATTAGTCTGGCACAATGAACAACAGACCTTAGAAATGGTATTAGTTTCAGCTTAGGTAATCTGCTGGTTATGCTGGTTTGATAAGCTTACTTACATAGTTTAGAGGAGTACTCACAACTGTACCCTTCTGGATCGGTATGTGAGGCCCCAAACTCTGCCCAAAATTTAATTTAAAAGCATACACTGTACTTACACACCCTAGGTAGTTAGGATGCCCTTGTTTTGGAGCTATACTCGTAGCCTGGTATAGTTTCAACACAAGGAAGAGGTGAATTTGGGTTTTGGGAACCACCCTGTACTCGACCACCTTATGGGCAAACATAAAAAAACATAGTTTAGAAGACTAATACTGTCTAATATAACTAATATTAGAAAACTAGTATGTCTACTATTAGTGGTTTACATTTTACTTCTATTGCATAAACTGTGAAGCGAAAGTTCAAATAATATATCGTTAGTTTTCCTTTTTGCGTTCTTGACTATTTTTATTGAAAACTTTTAACCTAGAGCCTCAACTTTAGTGAAGTTAGAATCTCCTGGCTATTCTTTCAAGAGTAAACAGGCTCGCTGGCTTTTCTCCTAACGCCCAGCTTATTCGTTTGAAATAATTTCAACTAGAAATAAAACATTCTTTTTCACTTTTTTTCTTTTTTTCTGAATTCATATGAATTAGCTTCAAGAAGGCAGCTGTTACATAATTTGATGCAAAAAAGGACTATTTTCAATCGGAGCAGTAATTTTTGGTCTATCTTTCCTATCGGACAAATGAAAGAGCCTACTCTAGTTGCAAGTTTGTTTCGAAAACTTACCGCAGCCTCTTTTTATCTTATTGGTAAGGAAATCTAATTTGCTAAAAAATTGCCTAGTACACTAGGAATGGCAGAAGTGGGAAAATAATTTGATGAAAAAGACATTGAAATTTAGCTCTGCTTTGTTATTATTAACTGTAATATTTAATCAGACATGCCCATTTTGATTGGCTTCTGCTCATTTTGGTGTATCTGGTTTGACATGTCATCTTTTAGTATTATTTAATTGAATAGTAGTGAATACTGAATATCATATCATTCATAATATGATAAAACTTACAAATTCAGTTTATAAGTACCTATAGTGAATTTGATAGGTTAATGAAGCCTCTTGCTGAAGCATATTTCAAGCGGTCCTGGGCTATTCTGTCATACAGTGTCTATTCTTTTTTGTAGTCATGTTTTGTTTTTTTGCGTTTTTTTGTCGTTTTTTCAGCAAGATTTCGTCTCTAATCCGTAGACTTTCGCAGGTGTTAAATGATCACATGACTTTTGCTACCGATTGGTAGTTTTTAATTCATACATTGGCAAACCGTAATATTTGTCAAAAACGAATTACGCCTTTTTTGAAATTTTGCGATTTCGTAAATTACTTTTACTTCAAGTTTCACGTAGGTCTGTCATTATGTATGTATAGCTTTGTACAAATTTAACGCATCAAAAATTTACAAAAATAAAAAACATAAGAACTGAAATTAAATAAACACAATGTCTTTTTTCGATACGCCACATAGAAATGTGGAAATAAATTAATTCCAAATTCCAGTTTTGAAACAGATTTGTCATTCACTAAATTTATTTTTCACAGGTTCTTTTTGACTGGTGTTTAGAATTTGCCACACAAAGAAGGTGTTTTTTGGAATAATTTTTGTATCTACCTACTGCTATATGTAGCAACACAAAACTTGCTTTGGTTTGACTTCTTTTTTCAGTGAAATAAACAGTCGAAATCTAACAGTGGACTGCATCAAATCGGTTTTAGCGGAGGTATAACTTCTGCTTACAATTGAGTGGAAAACTGAGGCTTGTCTGGGATTTAGCTGGAATTTTACTAAATCTATTTACCTGAGTTTAGCTCAAACTGAGACTTAAGTTAAATTTATTTGGTGTTACTTATGTACTTTTTCAACAGCATAGTTGCCAGGAACAAAAACAATAAACCTAAACTATACATACTAATATTTCAAAGTGTGAAGTGACCTGTACAGTATTTCCAAAAAAATGAGTTCACACCTTAGGCAAAGTGAATATTTTGTGCAAAGTATTTTTTGTATTAAGTTTCACAGCTTCAAAAAGAAAATTAATAGAAAGAAAAAATGCATGCATATTACAGGAAATAATGTGATTCATCTTAAACCCGGTCCATACTTGTCCGTAAGGGTGTTCGTTTGTCCGTAAGGAAAATTTTTTAGCGCCTGCTGTCATGCAAGCTTAGATCCTCGCAAGGACAAAAGTTGTGTGGAACATAGGCGACGTACCGTAGTAGAAGTGTGACAAAATGTTTGGTTATTTGCACAAAATTTTTATAATTTTGAACGTATGGGATTTTTCATTGGGTTTGAAACAAAAAAGCTAATTTTTTAAAGTTGCATTGGTGAATTTATTGAGATGAAATATAGTGCATTTTTTGATAAACACGCACTAATTAAACGGAACGCAAACACTGATCAAAAATTAATGCCCCCTAAGACAAAACAGTTGTTGGTGTAATGTTTGCGACTACTTGTTCTACTTGCCTGAAATTCGTTCTTTTTGGAGTGTAATCCCAAGTTTTCTATTGTCTGGGGTCAGCATTTTTTGGTTAATCTTTAGAACTGGGTCCCCATTAATTATTTTTCTAGTCTTTTTTTCTAAGTTTACTTAACTAATCGTATTTTTGTTTTCATTTATTTTCAGGACATAACATTGTTCGGAGTCTGCTCGGCGGCTACGGGAGACAGCGTTACAGTCTTCCCATCATTTCGGGTGGCGAACCCCAGCCAAATGGGGACGTGGTAAGTAATTAATAGTATTATGCCCGCTTCCCACTGCAGGTTTAAGGTTTAAGGTTTAACGTAGAACATGACTTGTGCATATTGCTTGATATTGCACATTCCCACTGCAAAGGTTTAAGGTTTAACGATGTTGAAAACTTTCAACTTTTAGGTTTACGGTTTAAGGATTCAGCCAATCAGCTACGAGTTGTAGGCGGAGGTTCTGTATTCTGCAAATCAGCTGCGAACTGTGAGTAGGCGGAGCTTCTGCATCCAGCCAATGAATATGCAACATTGTTAAACCTCAAACTGTCAGAGTGAATGAAATTTAAACCTTACACCTTAAACCCTAAACCATTAACCTTAAACCTTAAACCTGCAGTGGGAAGCGGGCATTACAATTGTTAATTAGTGCCTCATACTTATTTAAGATTTATTATAAAGTCAATACTTAACTAAGCAGTGTTTATTTTTTTAAAGATTAAGCAACGATCTTCAAAACCGAAAGAATAATCTATGAGAATAAAATCTTGATATGCATAAAAGTGTTCTTTTGATAATTTTGAATAATGAATTTTTTGCAGCAAGCGGAGAGCTCTCAAAGTGCTCAATCCTCACCGTATCACTGTGACCAAAGACATTCTTTTGGTTAGTTCATTAATGTGATGTGTTTAAAACTAAACTATGAATTAATAATGACTAATGAATAATGATTAATAATGAAAGAAGAATTAACGTATTTTTGTCACAATGAAATTGCTCATCAATACATCAGTGATTATGTACTAAAGTGTGTTAAACAGAGAATTTACGCGCTGATCGGCCGCATACCTGTTTGACAAAACTCACGTAGGCTGTAAACGAGCGCTAGAATACAGGCAAGAAGAAGAGTGTAGAGGGCAAATACTGTAATGCGCCGTGGACAATGGAGAGTTCTTTTTTAGTTTGATTTCTTTCAGCATAGTTTACTCTATGTCTGCGTTGAATACGATACCGCAAAGCACATTTTCCAGCCATCAACTATGTTAACGAATAAAAATCTAATCAATCGAAAATCACTCTCGGTGGAAATAGACCAATCAACGCGGTTTTATTCATATTCTCTTTCATTTCTAGCCAACCAATTACCACTAGCGGGCAATCGAATTTGCAGCAGCGAACCAGGCGGGATGAGTAACGGAGAGAATGGGAGAGGGGCTGGGGACGAACAGAGACGCTCGCTCACCTCCTCAGACAGGCTGGAGAAAATCGTGCTGGAATTGTTGGAAACCGAACGAACTTATGTTGAGGTGGGCAGCCATTTTTTTCTGAATTTTTACTCAAAAAGAACAAGAAATTAGTTTTTTACGCCTAGAAAGTTAGAGCACTGGTTGGTATACAGATTCACCTCTTTGTGTTGAAGTTATGCCTGGTTGCGAGTTGCAGTTTCAATACAAAAGTATTTGTAAACTTCTTGAAGGGAGGAGATCATTAGCATCGTGAATACCTTATAGTTTAAAAATAAATTAAGGGCGAGTTATAAGACCTGACTTTTGCCCAGAAACTCTTCAAGGAATTGTTTTTGACGACATATTGAGTTGTACAGGACATGAAGTTGTTCTATTTGTTTTTGATTTGTTTTATTTTTTAGGATCTGGATCTGATGTACGGCAGTTATCTCGAGCCATTAGCAGAGAGTCAACTTTTGGGCACTCAGCAGAGTATTTTGGATGATCTCATGCACAACGTCGATGCGATAAGAAAATTCCAGCGCAGTTTTTTGGAGGAATTGAGGGAGGCGGCCGGGACTGGTTTTGTGGAGTCCAGAACTTATCCCTCTCCCAGCGAATTGAGGGTATTTTACTGATTATTAAGATATTTTAATTTAATTATGTAATTAGTCAAAAGTTTGTTTTGGACTTTAGTGAATAGAGTTTTGTTTCCAACCACTTTTTTAGGCTTCAACTAACAGCCAAAAATTTAGCTTGAGACTTTAATTATGAATACCCACTTGCGTTCTTATTTATAAGTATACTTATTTGTGAAATTTCAACCAGTTTTAACTGGTTTTGCGTATCGATATTGTTTACATATAATTCATTATTTATCGCAATTTTTTGGAATAATCTTACTATTAGCTTTTTTCAGAACGCCTTGATCCACCTTGGCGGCACCTTCGTCAACCAAGCTCCTCGCTTTAAAGTCTACAGCAGTTTTTGCGCTTCTCATTTCAAATTTCAGAAGCTTACTACACAGAGTAGGAACTTTTTGGTTTTTGTTGTTGCCTTATTTTAATTTGGAGTTGAACATAGTCACTGGATATAACAATATGTATTTAGCTGAGTCGTTTGACTTCAAACGAATGCTGCCTTAGCTGCTGTCCAGGGGGTAGTCTATATGTTAATAAAATAGATTTACTAAAGTACTACATTTTTCGAAGTGCTGTTTCCAAAATTTGCACAATTGCAACGTATAAGGCTAGCAGGAGAAAAACCATGATGTACTGAAATTACCTCGTGTTAATACAGTATAATATTTTAATTAAGACTCGATTCATACTTACAGTCATATGCCGTATTCTCGAAATAGTCACGCCACTAATAGCGTATAAGATCACATAATGGCGTGATTTTTTTCGTTATTTTACTGGATGAACGGACGTACAGCTGTAAGTATGAATCGAGCCTAAGTGCCATTGTCATTCATTTTTTCAGAAGACTGTCCCGAGCTGCAAGAATTCCTTCAGGCCCGCAACCTGCAGCGCCAGCACTCGGCCACCCTGGAGTCATACCTGATCAAGCCCGTCCAGCGGGTGTTGCGGTATCCCCTGTTCTTGCAGCAGATGCGACAGCTCACCGAAGAGAAAACCCCGGAACAAGTCAAAATTGCAGGTCTGCACTTTATATTTTTATTTTTTGTTTTTTAGGATAATTTAAGAAAATTTGATGGAAATTTAAGAAAAAGAATTAAGGAAAATTTAGCTAGAGACTTTGTAAACATGATACATTTTGGTTATGATTATTTAAAATTTTAGAGGCTTTATCGAAGATGGAAAAAGTGGCTGAATATATCAACGAAATGCAGCGAATCTACGAAGAATATGGATGCACTTTCAGTTTGCTGCAGAATAAAACAAAGGACGCTGTGAGTTCTTTAATCATTGCGATTTAGGGACAATCGTAATAATATTTAAAATATGATTAATAAATACACCATAGCTTAAGGAGACTAAATAGCGTATATAATAGATTTAGCAGGTGTTATTCAGATTATTATTCTCTTGCTATTACCCTACCAATTGTCATGTACATATATACTCTTGCTACTACCCAGCCAATCATAATACACCTACTGTTGGTGTTCCCTTCAGAGCATCAGCCTGGACCTGCCAAGCCTGCTGATGTGTGGTGAGGTGGAGTGGCTGAACCCCTTCGATGACTCCCTTCCCTCCTCCAACGGGCGTGCCAAGAAGCTCATCTCCCAAACCCCCATGCTTTCTGTCTGCTTCGTGTTTCGCACAGCCATTGTCTTGTTGGGATTCGACCGATTTAGACTCAATAACAAGAAGGGAAATGCCAAAGTAGGTCATGTCCATTGGGCAAGATTAAAGTACACTTGACTTTTGACTCTGATTTTTCCAGCTTGTTATCTCTTTTGAGTCTAAATAATATTACTGTTTGAAATCATAGTTTTTTTTATTTTCTTTAGCATCGTTTAGCATGGCTAGTTCATAGCTCGTAGCTATACGCTAATCTCATTTACTTTTTTGAATTAAAAGAAACAAAATATGTAATCAGTATGTAAGATGACATTCATTGCTTGGACGTTAACTAGAAATGAACTTATGCTTAGTTTTGTGTTTGTCAAGTCAGCAACATTATTGTTACAAATCGTTCGATGTTTTTATAATTTTGCCAGTTGAACGTTAACGTCTTTCCCAGTTGCTTAAAACTATTCTTAGCTAATCGACAGTTTCTGATTCATCTTAATTTAATTTTCATTTCATCAAATTTTGCCCGTTAGCGGATTCTATTTTTGTGTTGTTGTTTCAGACAGATTCGTTGATAGCGATTCAAAAACTGATCCCGATTCGCGAGGTGGAGGTGAATGGGTCTGAGGCTGGCTCCTCGGCCGAGCACCACGTTTGGGTGCTCATTCATATCGATCACTCATCCTGCACAGAAAAGACGTACCATTTTGCTAATCAGTAAGAATGGTCTTTTACTAATGACTAACCACAAACTGCTGAACCCTGATACAAGACAGGTGGCGTAATTCTTCTGACTACACGCTGTACTCTTGATGCATGCCATTAGTTTTATTAATAATGAAATCGCATGTTTCTTGTTTGTCTCAGGGTCCAGCATTTTTTTGGTCAGACTTAGCTTTAGGCAGTTTCTTTGTAATATTTTTTGCAAACCATATTAGATGATCGCTTTCTCTGGTTGATCTAAAGACTGCCACAGTTGGAATTCGATTCATGCTGCCATGCAATCTGACTCAGATTTTTGTATTAGCTGCAACCACTTAACTTTGATAACCAAGCATTGAAAGTTATATGTATTCATGAACAGTTAATAAGCAATTTAGTTAACTTTTGATTTGCGTTAATCCAATATTTCTTTCATTTGCTTTTTGCTAGAATGAAGTTACCGGTAATTTTCGATTTGACATTAAATTCTTATTATATAAATTAAGTTTTGAAAGCTCCGTTTAAATAGCATGCAAACCTTTTCAGTTTTTTTATTTCATATTTTTTCAGACGACCAGAAATGAAGCAACATTTCCTGAAGGCCATACGTAAGGCTGGATCTCAGCTGTTGAAAGAAAGCAGTTCCTCCAATTCCGTATCCAAACGAATCTGCTCCAGTGCGGCGTCGAATCGTCGGAGTTCTCGACCCAAATCGGCCCAGCCGGAAGATCTATCGGCTCGCGAGCCAAACGGTCGAGCGGACGATCATAGCGGGCTGTCGTCCCCCGATTCCGGACTCCCGCTATCCCAGCCCCGGGCCGCGTCCCTTGAGCCCAGTTTCCCTAATCCCTGTAATCCGCTTAATCTGCCCACCCCCCAGACACGGATTAGACCCGGTAGCTATCACTCGTGCCAATCAGACGCCGGTTATGGCAGTAATAATGAGATCATCAACACCAATAGTCATCAACATATTTTACATCATCATCAACAACAACAGCTTTATCAGCAACAAAACTTTAGGAGAGAAACTACACAAACTAATATTTGAAACTGAATCAAAAGTGGAACTTTTTGAATACTTTTGGAAATGTGACTGTTTATCTAACAATATTACAAAATTATATTAAATTTTCTGGTACTGCCAAAATTTATCTGATTTTTACTTTCTTACATGTTTGGGAGCTAAAATGTCACCCTCAAATTTGATATATATATATATATATATATATATATATATATATATATATATATATATATATATATATATATATATATATATATATATATATATATATATATATATATATATATATATATATATATATATATATATATATATATATATATATATATATATATATATGAATTGGTCTGTCTGTATCCTTGTTATCTGTGATTGAGTCAGCAGTATTGAGACTTTAGAGTGTGTGCACGTATTTGAACATTACCAAAGCGTTTGTTTTACAAATTAGGCCGATATTAATTATATACCATTACTCATGCCGCGACTTACATACTATACTTTGAATTACCAGAAGAAAAGTTTTTCTTCGATTGCATTTGAATAGCCGGAATTTATGAAAGCTTTTAGGAGCACACGAGGGACTTACGAAGAG